>JAPSES010000124.1:1239251-1259971 GCA_029822895.1 Maxillicosta whitleyi | reverse complement strand
GGATTTTATAATTAAATATCATACTAAACAAACTTTTAGAATGAACTATTAATACCCACGTGGGAGCTACCCGTGAGCTTGTTAACAAACACGGTCTATATTTCTTTGTATGCATTTTTTGTTTTCTGCCGCACCAGTGCCCTCACCCTTGGCAGTTCTGCAAACACTCATATCGACACAGTATCACTTTCATAATGCCTCCTATCACGTTAAACCTCTCATCCCCATTCAAACCCAGCACCTCCTCGCTCCTTTCCCATTTCAATCTGCACTCACTGTAATAGAGTTCGCTATCAGCCTCTCCCAATGGGCCAACTTTGCCTTCCAGCCAATCTATTTAGCCGTATGTTTTCATACTGTCCCCGGGTGTGAGTCATGGGTCAACAATGAAACTGTGAGTCCCCCCCCTCCCCCCCATCCAGTCTCCCTTTCCCATGCTCTGCATTGATGTTGTGAGACCTGGGGTGCTTCGTGGAGCGTGGGCTGCCCCATGTTGGATCGTCAGAGCGGTGCAGTGTCAACAACCTCTTCATGCTTTGTGCAGGGGTGAATAACTCAGGGCATCCCAGCTGAGATGTGTTTTAGTTCGACTTGTGCCGTGGTGTAGTCTCCAGTGTGCGAGCTGTTGTGCTGTAAACAAAAGGACCTCCTCGGCTTATTTGTAAAACCTTTGTGGCAAAGAAATGAGAGAATATCAAAGGGTATTTTCTAGACGCGGCTCTTTATGTGTTTCGTCATTGTTGTAATTGTATAACGTCCTTACGTTTCTGAAAATCAATCTCTGATTTACTGTGAATCTGTGATTGCCATCTCGTAAACAATCCTCAATATTAAAAATCATGCAAAACTGATTGGAGTCTTTCCAGAGGGTGTGTCGGTATGGAAGCAGCAAAGCGGGCTGATTGAAAAGATTTATTATTGTTTGGCATTGCGTGCTGATCAAAAACCAAAGGCCATGCTGTGATGCGTTAATCAAACCCTGCATGTGCAAAAAGCCTGTCGCCAATGAAAAGAAGACTGATAGGTGCGATCAGATTGTAGAAAGCTGGAAGAAAAAAACTTACAGGATTAAATGTAGCCCTTATTTCACAGTGTCTTCATTAAGCACTTTGATCTGAAATCTCCATCATTACAGGAACATCTGTGCTGCTTGTTAATGGCCGCTTTAAAGAGCGATATTTAAGTGTGAAATGCAGATTTAATCCCATTAGACTCCATATAACGAACGAAGCGTGTCCCATCAAGCAACCATCCATCAGTTCCCACAGTTTTCAGGACAGCATTATAATACAGCAGTAATATATCCTGTGTACTCGGCTAGACAATCAAGATTTTTAACACTGCATGAAAAAGTCACACTTCAGCCTATATCAGATGCATTTTGGGGCTTTCAGGGGTAATTTGCTAATATAAATGTGGGCAATTTGGCATTATTTGTTACTCAAAAAGAGGGAAACTATCTCTAACATTATTACAGAAGTACACCATTTGGCACACTTAAACATACAGATGTGTTCACATTTGAGTCTATAACAATAACAAAGAATTATAAGTACCAATAGTGTTCATATTGCACTTTATTTTGGAAAATGTGCAGTCGAAAAATCGCAAATGAGGTTGAAAAATTAAAGAATTTGAAAACCTATTCCTTCTGCAGTTATGTTCTCTCTATCCAAATCAGGAGAATAATATATAGATATATTTTGTCAGTTTCCTGAGGACCCTGCCCAAAAGATCAATGACATTTTATCTAATATAATCTAATCCAATCCAATGTCTACATTTTAGAGATTTTTTTTTTCTGTCAGTTTCACATGTACATAAAAATGTACCTGTATATTTATGTAGCTTATTATCATGTATTTTGACTTTTGGTTACCCGATTAAAACAGCTCCGTTTCCCAATTTGGGTTCCAACATCTACTCAAACCAGACATCAAACCTGGGAAAACCCTCTGTTAATGTTAACACGTGTTCATGTCTGGTTAAATTCCTGTACAGTCTGTCTCATGTACTGCTCGCATGGCTGCTAAATGATGTATTTTTAATTTTTATATTTTTATAATGACTAAAACCTGTATATCTACTGTTGTTTAGTATATAGTGTGTTTGCTTGGGTACTTAACTATTTTTCAAACTTAAAGAAATCTGTCATTTTATACACATTTTGTCATTTAGTCAACAGTTAATTCCAATTTCCATTTAATTTAGGTAATATCAAGAAAACGTTCACTTCTGTAGGGGTGATTTCTCCCTAAATCAACCTGAGTCTAATAGTTTGTCACTGTCACCGCATATAAGCTTATGCTATTTCACAACATCCTCCACTCAAGCTTCATTTTACATTTTATTCATTCATTCATTTTTTTCTCCAAACCGCTTAATCCTCAATAGAGTCATGGGAATGCTAGAGCCCATCCCAGCTCCCAGTGGGTGAAGGCGGGGCTTAATTTTGTTTAACTATATATAATAACACTGCAAATATTTGGTTCTTACCAAGATGAAAACAAGCTTAGATTTAGAAATGTTAGATAATTTATCATGTTTTAAGAGCTAATGTCTTATTTTAAGTGTTCGTACACCTGTAGGCATGTTTATTTTTAGATTTAATAACCTTAATTCAAGAATCTGGTCGAGTGTAATTATCTTGCTGCATGGACAGATAATTTCACTAGTTTTAGAGCCTTTTTCCTCAGATTTAGTGTTTTTATTTTGTTATTGGACGCCCCTTTTTTGCAGTGAACATAATATAACAATAGACATATTTTCTATTGTTTTTATTGAAAGAACCCCAGTTGCATGTGCGAATTTAATACCCACATTTGAAAGTAATTTTTCTATTCTTGATCCCGTGTGCATGTTTCATTCAATGTTACTCTGACAGGCTGGGTACCGTCCTCAAATGGCTTCACAGTTTTCATCTTGGTAGCGACCAGGAGGCATTTAAAGTAAAAGTTTGATTTCAGAAGGTAAACACAGAACTCACAGCCTTAATATTTCAGATGGTCTTGGTACACAGGGATGCCAATATAGATTTAACAAGCACACACACACACACACACACATTTTAGATTTGTTTTCAGCTGATACAAATCAAACTTCTGTGGGTGAAAATAGTAATACTTTTCAACATAAACAGTTATCTCAGGGTCTTTCCACTCCAGAAAATCCAAGTCAAGGTTGGAACCAAGTTAGTGGTTTTTTTTTTACACTTATTTTTCTTTTACCTTTTACACTACCTACTTTTGTCAGACCAAGGCTGGACTGTTTTATCCAAGCCACTGTCCAATGGAGGTTTCACGCCTTCCATTTTGGTTTATATTAACCTGAAAAGTCCCGAAAGCTTGACGCAAAAAAAGATCAGTGTGAAAGTATTTTAAAGCATCACTCAAGTTCAGGAGAGAAAAATAAATAAATAAAAGCAGACATGACTTTAAACGTCAAATCTGTTGTATTTAAAGATGAGACAGAAAAGAGTAGAAAGAATAAAAATTGGTTTATTAAATCTTTTGTCAGTACCAGTGATTTGTGACATTTTTAGTGCACTTTGAGAGTTGATGTCAAATGTAATGTGCGTTACAAATAAAATGTATTATTAATATTTTTTGACATTTTTCATAGATTGACACATTGTCTGGAACAAAGATATTCCTGTGAATGTTCCTAGTCCTTACAGTGAATAAGCTCTATTCTTTTCTGCCTCAGGAAGCCTCTCCACATATAAAGCACTGCACGGCCTCTTGGCAACTGGCACATTATTCTATTCTATTAGAGGCTTCAGGATTAATAATTATGGTGTTTAATCTGAAGCATGGCTAGTGTCCAGCCTGGCTCCCACTGCGTTGATGTGCTGCAGTGCATTTCAGTCTCGAGCAGACGAGGGGTCACCCGGGTTTCTAATGCTGCATCCTTCATCAGCCAGGAAGGAAACAGAACTATGAGGGAAAAGAGCAGGTTCTTACAGTGACTCCAAATAAAACAATTTACACACAACCGGGGACCTTGACTCAAATCCTCCCGAGCTGGGAGCTAATTAAAAATGTGACCCCGCACAAAGGGGATCATAAACAATTTTTATCCCCTTCGCTCTGCTGTGTCGCCACTTCTCTCTTCATTCTTCTCTCTGTGCACACACATCCATCACTTTACGCGCCTCATGGGAGTCCAACTCAGAGAAATGAATTACAGATTTCATCCTGACAACTCGACTAAGTAGCTTACAGTAGCAGCAACAAGAGCTCTCTTTGGGTCTGACTGAAGGGCTTTACAGTCTGTTACAAATGCTCAGTGTATAGTGATGCCGTTTTCACCTCCGTAGTAATCATTTACATATCACACCTGACCTGCACCTAACAACTTTACAACTGGTTTCAATGTAAGTGGAAAAAAGGAAGGAAGGTGATTATTTTTGGGCATTATTGTGTGTATTTGTTTAGGCCTTGATGAAAATGCACTTTTACTCATTTAGAAATGTCAAGTCAAACACAAACTTTAGCTTAGATTAAAAAAACACACCGAAAAACAAAAAACTTTGACTTCAATTTTGTGCATTTTAAAGAGTCTCTACTCAGTGTCGCTCGACACAAAATATCATCAAAGAAAAAGAGGTTGTGTTTATTACTCCATGTCCTACCAAATCTAGATATTTCCATTGCAGCTTTTATATCTTATGGATACAGATGTCGGGATTACAACTGCAATGACAATTGATTAAAATCTTTATGCCATCCAATACTACTAATAGCAGTAGTCTAGTAGTAGCATATGTGAAAAAGGACGTCACAGCCTTTTAGTTGAATAACAACAGAATGGGGCTGCAACTAACGATAATTTTAATAATCAATTCATATGTAGATTAAAAACATAAAATATTAAATTCTCAAAGATCGGTATTTAACCCAAAGAAATATAGGCTGCAGACAAATCACTAATGATTACATCCCCACAATGGCTTTGGGTTTGCAAGCTCTAGCTCGCTACCTACACTTGATATATCTATAATCTTCAACCAGCTCTGGTTTTTGGCTATCAAGCTAGCATTGTATGTATTCGTTACAGTCATTGATAGCTAATGTTAGCCTGGTTGTCTGATAAACGGAGATGGATGAAAATGTTATGATTATGAAAATAGTTTCTATCTAACTAGCGGGCCAAAGTAGCCACAACACAAAGACAAGCTTAAGCTAAGTTAACATTATGTTCCCATTGGCCACTGTGGTCCTGTTTACCTGAAATATAGTGCGCTGTGGGATTTTGGCCATTTTTTTTCTCCATATTCAAGATTTGTTACATAAAAAACACACTATGTTTCAGGCACACAGAGCTGCCGTGTTACCAGGAACATAATGTAAACCATAATGTAAGCCTCAGCCATGCTGCTCTGTGTTTTCCTGTGTTCCAACACACTCAAGAACCAATGAATCAACCGTCAAATTTGTTGCCAACCCTATTTTAAAAATCAATTTGGATTGATTTAATGGATTCTTTGTTGCAGTACTAGAATGCACCATTTTTTCTGCTCTGTATGTTAGAGCCCTGTGTGACACCTGCTGGTAACACAACACTGTTTATTCGTTTGTAGAAACACACCAACTTCAATTTTCACTTATGAGACTTCTCAAACGTTGGCTTCAAATTCACATAACTTGTTGTGGAAAATGCATAACCTGATTCATGGAACTGATTCTTAGGGTAGATTTAGACTTGGAGGAACAGTCAGACCAGATGGCAGGTGTTATGCTTCATTTGAAAAAGAAACTTCTAGACTGAATTTACTATGTGGCAAAAACACGTCCTACTATTGAAGACCCAACAATGATCTGGTGGATGTTGTCACACATCTCAGCTTCTGACTGTATTGTCTATTTGACAGGATAAGTATATTAAAAGTCCAATATCTTAAAACTTATATATTTGTACTTTTCACAAGACTTTGGTGATGATACCATGTGACATCCACTGAGGGCATCTTTGTAATACTGCCAACGCAGTTAGATTTTGCTGCTAGGTGAAAGAATCTGCCTATTATCCATCAGCAAATGCTCTGATTGGCTAAACACAGATTGACGAAGAGGGATTAGATTTTGAAGACATGACAAATATGTATGTTGTTGTCATTGGTTTAGCATTAGCTAAACTAGCTAGCTTTTTTTTCTCTTCACATTACTACTTAGAAAACTATCTGAAAGGCAGCTAGCACACCATGTTTTAACATATACAGGGGGCCATCTACCTGTTTGTAAAAACAAAATGAGCCACTCAGTTATAATTTACATCATTAAAATTCCTTTACTCACCCTTTCAATACTTGAGGATGTTCAGGGTTATTGGAATGGATGCTTTCCTCCATAGTAATGTGGATTCTACCACCATTGTAAAGCCCCTAGTTTTATATGCTCTCCAAAGTAAAACTGTACTAATCCAAACATGATGGACATGTGATCAGCTTCCAAAGGTAAAATCAATTCACTGGTGTGAAGCATTTTTTTTTTTTGCCTTTGGAAGACTTTGCAATGAATTGGTACCTTTAGGTCGGGAATTCACTTTTCATGGTTTTCCTTTCACTCTGTGTTCATGTCAGTGGGTCACAGGGGTGGGACGGCAATGTTTTTAGCTCACTTTGTGTGTAAGAAGGATACAAATTGTGGTATAAAGCTAAAAGTTGTGAAATTAAAATGGGACAAAGTTGCAAAATGAACCACAAAACATGAATAAAATGGATTGTTACCATTTGATGCCTTCTAATGTGCTTTCAGATTTACCAACATCTATGTCTACACACACTTAAAGCTGTGCGGTACATACATTATATCACACCAAAGGTGAACATAGAACCTTTGGGAGAACTATTGAAATGTATCTGCCTGATAACACTGTGGAGCAGTTGTTGGAATTTGATGAATATCTTGATCAAACAACTTAATCAGCCTGGATTGCGGCAGATGCAGGAGTACTTCTATAAGGTCTGGAGAGGCTTTGTTGGTGTACACATGCTGCAGTTGTTTTGCTGATGGGAAAATCTTTAAAGAACATCAACTTTAGTCATCAAAATTCAAGGATAACCACTGTTAGAAGGTAACATGCCATCAAAACAGTGTCTGTCTAGGTCCAGGTGTTTCTGCAGGTCTATAGTGGAGTGTTTAAAGTTTTTTGCCTTGAAGATGCGTAGCTGTCAGCTGAGGTGAACAGACGGTGCTTCTGCGTGTTGCTGAAGGACATTCGGCACGGATAAACGACTTTTGACGGATATACATTGACTGTCAGTTGGGATAGAACCTGCAACCTTCCCGATAAAGGAAGGTCTCTTGTACTTCATTTCTTTTTTATAGACAACATCCAAGGGCAAGAACATGTTTGTTATATTTGCAGCACGTCAAATGGAGGTAGTGTAGGATTTTAACACAAATTCTGTCTATGATCTACGCTCAAATAGACGGACTATATCTCTGTATAGTCTTCCCTGGGTTGATAAGAGAGTATATCATTACATCATGTGCAAAATAGCTCATTTCAAGCCTATTTTTTTTGAGTGCACCTCCACCTTGACCTTCTTTTTTAGTGCCGCATTTTTTTTCTGAAGAATAATTTCATTTATGAATTCTTGTCATTCATCACTGAGCAAACATCCTTTTCAAGTTTTTGGAGATTGTGATTATAGGTAGCAAAGATTAAGTAATTCAAAGCCAAACCTCAATTTTGCAATGTATGAGCATCACTCAAATTCATATGAATAACTTAATACTCATTTCAAAGAGGCAGGGAAAGAGATATCTAGTAGTGGAATAAAGAAGTCAGACAAATCATCCGGAATTCACAATAAGTTATAAACATCCCTTTGCTGTCCCTGCGATAGCCGCACATACATTATATCTGTAAAGCAGGGCTATTATGGACATTTTCAGCATTTTCACTGACTGAAGTACAGTGTTCTCAAACCTGTAATGATACAAAAAGCTGTGCTTCTAGCTGTGATTAACATCATATGCCTTAAGTGGTGTTAGGTTCACTTCTAAGGACACTTTCAACTGCAGATGTTACTCAAAAGCCTCGTTTTAATTATTGACGTTGCTGATTCCTCATACTGAGATCCACATTTCATGTCATTTCCCAACAGTATCAGACATAATATAAGATACGAACAAATTTAGCTACCACTTCAGGCATGAACCAGGCATCTATATATAAAATAACATGTTTTTTTCTACATGAAAATGGGAACTTCCTAAAAAGTTAGTTGTCCCTGCCTTTCAGTAATGACTTATTGAGTGTTATTAAAGTTATTATAGGCTCAAGTGTGAGTAATCAGAGTAATCTTTTGCTACCCTTACTGGAAGGTTATATACCATTTGAAAAGGAAAAAAAAAACATTTTAAATGTTCTAGAATGTCCCTGGATAAGAAGATAAATATAAAGAGAAAGTAGCACGTTAGATCTAAGAAATTGATGTGGCCACTAGATTAGATTAGACTACTCTAGACTAGACTACACTAGATTAGATTAGACTACATTAGATTAGATTAGATTAGATTAGACTAGACTAGATTATATTAGACTATATTAGATTAGATTAGACTACACTAGATTAGATTAGACTACACTAGACTAGATTAGATTAGACTATACTAGATTAGATTACATTAGATTAGACTACACTAGTTTAGATTATATTAGATTAGACTAGATTAGACTACACTACATTAGATTAGACTACACTAGACTAGATAAGGTTAGATTAGATTAGACTACACTAGACTACATTAGATTAGATTAGACTACACTAGACTAGAATACACCAGATTAGATTAGACTGTACTAGACTAGATTAGATAAAATTAGATTAGATTAGACTACACTAGACTAGATTAGATTAGACTAGACTAAAAACAGTGTATGAAATAATAATAATAGTAATAAAACTATAAAGACTGTACACATTTACAATAAAGAGTGCGATTGTGAAAATCAGGGTCATGTCACCCTCTGTTTATTTAACGTGATCAAACTTGTGAATTTTTACATATTTAGCCCAAGTGTCAACAAAACCAAGGGATGATGATCAAGTGAGATGTTAATCAGACCTTGAGCTTTCTTTTCCAAACAGTGCTCAGCTGAATGAGCGTTCTTAAATTGTGTTTTGTAATAGACTGAATGTTTATATGTTTCATATATATATATCAAAGTTGAGTGTGTCATTAAAATAGATATTATTTGGGTGAAATACAGCCACTTTACAGTTACTGCTAACCCATGTAAGTGAGAAAATAAGGTTCAGGCAAAATGTCATGACACCGTATCTTCATGGTGTGGTAGCAAGTGAGAAGAGAATCATTGAAAAGTAGAAAATAAAAAACAAAACAGTACACATTCTGTTAGTATAACAACTGAAATAGCCATTAGTTCATCCGATATTAACAAATGGCTTCCAGGACAACACAAAGTTTTTTGAATTCCATCCAGCATATTGAGCCTTTTTTTTATTTTGTTGAAACACAATGAAACAAAAGGACATTAGCAGTGATAATATAGTCGCGTACAGATGTAATTTCTATAAGACAGCGCCGCCGAGGTGGTTCTATGTGTAGATCGGGGCCAATAAAAGTCATAAAATATTAATGAGACATTAATTTAAATGACTGGCACTTTGAGTATAATGACAGAACTGGAGTAGTAATCCTTTTAAAGCGTCAGTGGATGGGTATTCCAGCAGACTGATCCCCTACCTGGTCCTGCACCTCAGTAATGAGACACCCAGTGAGTACAAAGTCAGGCAGCAGGGAGAGAGAGAGGCAGAAAAAAAAGTGTAGTGCAGTTTTCCACTGAGCCAAAGATCTCAGCCGCACCTTGAGAGGCTTCACTCTTCTGATGCTTATTAATCCTGAGAATGAAATGAGGTTAACAGCTGTGAGTGGTTCAGAAGCAGCCATCAGCGGTATGGTGTGATTTTGATCTGCGGATAGAAGAGACTCTTGAGTTTTGCAGAATCTGACAAGTAAAATAAATGAAGACTTGTGACGCTGGATACCTATGATTTTTAATAAGTGACATTTTCTTCCGCATGACTGACAGGGATATATTAAAATGTCATTTTTAGACATTGGTTAAGGTCCATATTTTGTTAAATTGTTCATCAGAAGCTAAAACGCACGTCACCTTGTGAAAAACAGCATTAAAGTACTTTGAATATTTTAGCTTGGTAAATGTGTCACCCTGTTTGTTACCTTTTACTACGCTTCTCATCCTCCTCTCTATAATTGTCCCTGTTAATCCAATCTACTTTTCACGGACAAGTCAGGCTTTTGTATAAAATTCATATTCAGTGTGTCAGAGTGTGTTTCATGCTTTATTTTTATCCTCTAATGCTCTTTAGTTATTTGTTTTACGTCTTTTAATGCCTGACATTAAATGGAATTTTGTTCATCCGGGCGTGCCTCTGACACCGCAGAAATTATTACGTTAATAATTTGCATTTCATCTCTTTTCGATTTTATCTCCCCAGCGGAAATGAAAGCCGATCATTTCATGACTCGCACCTATCACTTTTTAATCTGATTGTACACCACGGCTCATGTTGAGAAGGAAGGTGAAATAGGACTTTTTTGTTTGTGTTCTTTATTTTGATGACAGTTTTGGTCGTGAAGATGCATCACTGCAGCAATTCTGTGTCTGTACTGTGATGTCTTTACTTGGATTTGTACCTTTAAAGGCGCTGTAACCAATATTTTTATGGCACTGGATCCATTTCCAATGCAGGAGTTCACTCATTCTACACAATCCCATAGAGATTCATCCCCTGACTCTGCAGTTCTTTGCAGCTCTGATGTATTGTTTTGGGGTTTTTTGCATCATAGCTGTTTTTCTACACAGTTTATGGCTACTTCTCCCTCTTCCCCTTTTAAACTGCTACAGAGACTTAAAGGTCTGACTTCAGTCAGTTAATAACACTTTTTAGATTTTTCATAAAACTTCAGGGGCAAATCTGTTCTCTTGTACTTCCACTGGCTTTTATCTGTCAAACCTTTTCACATATGACTAATACATGAAGAGCTCTTTTCCAAAACGCTATAAGTGTTTTTATTGTCTTTCTCTTTCAATATCACTGAAATCTACGTTAATAATGTTTAAAATTGTTATGGAAATAGCAGATAATCCAATTTTCCTAATGCTATCTTAAAATCAGATTGTAAAAAATAAAATAAATAATTGCAATTAAATGGCTTTTATAGCGTTGTGGAAAAGAGCTCCTCTGTGGACCTTGAAGCGAAGTTTACATTAGTGTCAAATGAGAAGAATGTCTCTTAAAGCGTTCCTGAGATGCTATCAGAAAATGGTATTACTTTAATAACAAGAAAAGCCAAAGCTCTTGGATTTTCTTACTGTCACAATAGGATTTTACCCATAGTGGAGTCTTAGAAAGTCTAAAATCATTTAATCGTTTAACATTTAGGTCTCAAAATGATGTAAATATAATGTAAAATTTTATTAGATTCCGAAGTTAATGTTAATGCAATGTGTTAAAGCTTTAAATTCAGTCTCACTTATTTATTTATTTTATCATGTTGTAATAAATCTGTCAAATAAAACCTACATGAAAGCAACTAACTTAATTCTGTCAGATATAGAAAAATGTACATGGGGTTTCAAGAGCTCCTTCCAGGGTTTTAATCACAATAAATACGTAAATACTTTCAAAACGACATCCATAACAAATACGTTTAAACTACTGGTTATAACATTCCTGCCCGAGGAGATAAGGCTCGCGGAATCAGTGACATCTTTTAAATCACATCTTAAAACACGCTTTCTTTTATGTGATTTTGTCACCTCTGATTGTTGAATATTTAAATTAATCTTGTTTTAGCTATTTATTAATACATGATGTTTTATATGTCACTTTATTGTGGGGTTTTTTTGTTTCAGTATCTTTGTTTACATCTTGCTGTTGTGCCATTTTTACTATGTATGTAAAGCACTTTGTAAACTTAATTTTTAATGGTGCTATATAAAGTTATTATTATTATTCAATGTATGAACACAGGAATAAGACCAATGTTCAAAATAAATAAAACTGCAGCTCTTAAAAACTAAGTATTTAATAGCTCTTTAAGGCTGGCTCTTAAAAACATTAGTCATTGTCTGTAAGATTCAGTGGAGTAAATGAATTAAAACACGTAAATTTGTTATTGTTCCAATGCTTTGTGAGCATTTTGTTTGTGCAGTTTTAAAATCACCAAATTAATCCACTGTAGGACATATTATAGGTTTTCCTTCAGGGCTTCAAATAGACTTAAGGTCTCAAAAAAACATCTAAAGAAACTAGTTGAAATCTGTAGAACGGCTGTTTGAAGACTAAAAAAAAAATAGAAGAACAGCATGAGACAGATGCTGTAACTCGCAAATAATAACATAAAAACACAGCGGGATCATTTTTGTAACATCTAAGATGATAATTTTAGAATGGCCATAAAAAGCGTTCTGGGGATGAAGTTTGGAAACATTCACCACTGATCCCTTCCCCTTCGTGTATGTGAAGGTAGTTCAGCAGGACAGAATATGTTTTTTTGCTGGAAAGTGTTCAAGGACCACTCAGAAGTCTTTCATAGGCTGCGAGTGGCCCCTGAGCGTGACTTTGAGTACCACTGATCTACAGCGCCATGTGTCAGCGAGACCGCCTGAGCACGTAATTAACTGGAGGAGTTGGCTCATTGCACTTGCCGTGATGGCAAGAGCACAAAACTTTTTCTTCAGTGCATGTTTGCATAGTGATAAGGAATATATTTTTTTGAAGGTGTGATACGGCCTCCCTTCACAGAGAGTGGTAGTCGCTGCTTAAATCAGAATCACACATAACGAATGCAGGGCAGTGCATTGCCGCTGCTGCAGGCGAGATTGCTTAGTGTCTGAACACATAAGTGAAATGGGGGTCATCACATTCCTCTGAATAAAGTTACCACGGTGTCTGTGCACAAGTGGGCGTGCGCGCGTGAAGGACGACGAATGAATGAAAATCCAATGCTGCAGATGTGGGCAAACCCTCCGCTGTCTATTTCTATATTATTTTGAAAATCCTGGAGCTCTGTTCCACTTTCATCCTCGTTATCCTCTTGAAATGTTTCAGCTTTCCAATTCTGCTCACTCAACTGGGCCATCCTCTGATCATGGACAACAGCCATAGCTAACCATCACGGGCAGCAGCCATTAGCGGCAACAGTGCCCATGCTTTTGTCCCCTGCGGCGTTTGATGAAAGGTGCTTTCTGGCTGTTGTTCAGAAGCGCGGCAGCAACCGTGCGCTGATATTTGTTACCTGAATGATGCTTCAGGGCTGTGGTATAGTGGCCGAGAAATATGAGAGCACAGGTTTCTGCCCCATTGGCTAAGACGAACATTTCCCCGCAGTCCCACGATTAGTTTGCCGGCCTCTTCCTCTCTGCAAGGTGTGATTCTCGCCTACAGCTGTTTGTCACGGCTGTGTAAAGTATTGCCCGTCAGTCGCTGGAGCTGCACTAAAATGCATCACACCGGCGAGTTTGTCAGCGCAGGAAATATGAGCATGTGCAGCGCCGTATATGTTGGCCCCGCACAAGCTCTTGCTCAGCATCGCGACACCTTAAGCCAACCCCCCACCTGCCCACGCCAAACAATGGGAGCTTCTTCCAAATCAGGTCGTAGCATTTGCATAGAAATTGGTTCTAGATCAGGAGATGGGCCCTCAAAACAGTAACACCCCCCCCTCCTCCTCCTTTTGCTGTACGTGTCAAACACACACAGACAAATAAACACAGTCATATAGAAAGGCTGCTCTTTTAAGGCCCAATCACTTCGGAACAATGAGCACTCCTCAAGGAAGTCAGAAGGGAGGACATGATGAGAAATAGATCTAAGGCGATGCTTCATGTTTACCAAAAGGAGCAAAGCGCCAACCAAAGACGATTTAACATGCAGGATTTCTCTGTACTGCATTCTCTTTTAAGATATGTGTAATTTACATGCTTTTGCTTCTTCAAACTCCATCCCCACATGTTTCATATGTGGGTTATATAAAAGGTCCTCAGATTGTACAACCCCTCAACAGCAAATGTGATTGTCATTTCTTGCATGTTGGACAGTCGATAGAAAAGTCTAAAGTTTAAGAGATGTGCGGCTTTACTCCAAGTCCTCCTTATGTGCAGTTCTCTTTCGACAAGGAATTTGTTGCATATGGACGTTGTGTTGTGTTACACAGCATGGATAGCGTAGTAGTAGCGTAGTAGTTGAGGATGACAGACACAGCGTAGTAATATATAAAACCACTAGGTGTTACAATTTAGTCTCTTTTGTTTTGTTCTTTTTTAGGGGGGTTCGCTCAGACAGAATTTTATACTTTTTTTTCCTGGAACATTGGCAAGGCGGTGGGGTGAGTTATTTTATTTTATTTATTTTATTTTTGTTATAGCGGCATGACTAGAAAGCGCTACGGAAAACACTGGTAATAGAGAAACATAACAATCTAATAATAGCTCCCAGCCCTTCATCCTAGTCCTACAGAGTCCTACAGTTCCATCTTTGTTCAAAAATGTACATCTTAAGTTGTAGACTTGCAGTCATTCATTCCATAATGTGGACCCTTTTTCAATCTCTGTACCTACAGAGTTATGGTTGGTGGTTTTGGATCCTTCCAGTTAACAGTAATTATTTTCTTAGCGATCAATAAAAGTATCTGTAACACGTGTCTTTGATGTGAATTCAACAACTCCTTCAGTGTAACTCTCAGTAGGAACATCTGAGGGTCTAAGGGGGAGTTTACTTGGAAGATTTTGTCCATTTCCTCTTTCAGGTTCTTCCAAAATCCTTGGATTTACCCAAAAAATATGTAAATAATCTTCAGTGTTTCCACACTTTCTCCAACACAGCTCCACATTATTTTCTTTCACGTCTGTTGAAATCATAAGAGGTGTGTTCAGGTACCTTATTTTTAATTTCCATTCAAATTCTTTCCACAACCGACTGTTAAGTCCTTTATGACAGGCTGTACATATCTCTTCCCATACATTATCTCTAATTATATTTAGTTCTAATTCCCATTTTTCTTTAATATTTTCAGTACATGAAGAGTTTAATTTATAAGCTTTTGTGTATATGATAAATGTGTTTATTAGTTGTGTTAGAAGTGTTTTTGCTGCCATATTAATATTAAAATGTTCCTCTATATTGTTTGGGTTTTAGTTCAGCAACTCTGAAAATAAATCACAGCTAATCACAGGAGAGGTTAGAGGCTATAGCAATATTCATTTATATGCAAATACTTCAAGTAGTTCTTGTTTAAGTTAATGAGTTCTTATGATTCTTTCTTTTATTTATTTATTTATTTATTTTTACCATGGTATTGATTTGGTATAGAGAATTATGTACTTTAAGTGGTATTGATTCCTGAATTTTTGGTATTTTTGACATCCCTAGTCCAGACTAGAGGTGTAACAGTACAGGTAGCCCACGGGATATTCCATACCTCAGTTTTGAGCCACAGTTTCAGTAAAGTTTTGGAACATGCTTGTGTGTAAGGAGAATATTTTTTTTCACCCAAAACGATATTTTATTTTGCTTGTCCGCAAAAACTAAATTTCAGTCGGAACAAATTATATCACTGTACTGAATAAAATTACACTTTCACTGTATTGGATAATAGAACCCTTTTTATTCCTTGAGTACTTGTATACAGTAGTATAAAACAGGCATGTGCACACATAGGACCCAAAGGGGGTTTGAGCCCCTGCCCTTTTTGTTGGGTTGTTGAAAAAACTACCTTTTAAATAAATATATTCCTCTTTTGCATAAGGATGTAAAAGAAAATGGCGGTGTAAAAATGCCAGTTATCTACTGTACGTATGTCCTTGTCACTGTATTGTATGTGTATATTGGTGTTGCACCAGGTCAGGTATTTAAAAGTGAGTTACAGTGTTTAATGTGTTTAATCACAGGTCGGGTTGGATTGCAGGTCTAATTTATTTGGGTACGGGTAGATGCAGATTGGATCTGAAAAACAAATGCGGGTAGTGGGTTGGGTTGCGGTACTCAGTTTTGCGGGTATTGGTAGGTGGAGTGTTGGAAAAGTGGACTCGTGCAGGACTTGCATCACTTGTGGAGGCAGGGCTTCCCCGTACTGCACATTCACATGCATGTAGATAGAGAGAGAGAGAGAGAGAGGGAGAGAGGGGTACAAGTCACAGCTCTATCTACACTGTGTGTGTAGTTACTGCACAGATGAGATACTGGAGCGACTTAAACCTTGTTGAGTTATAAAGCCAAACCTCCCTAATTACTGTTGTGGGAGCACAGCATTGATTGGACATTAACTTGCGGGGGTTGAGCTTCCGCCTGCCTGGACAGGAACACACACACACACACACACACTCAGTGGCCTGTAAAGTGCCAACGCAAAATCAATTGTAAAACTATTAAACCGTGGCCCATAAGGGTGGATTATCCCCTGCATGACGTACTGAACAATTCTGTATTTTTCCGAGTACCACTGTATCCCTGGTCCAGACCTTTCTCCACATTTGGTTAGTAGTACTGTGTCACTGCTGTAAATAGACCAGCCCATCTATTCCAGAGTAGGTGTAAAAGTTATCAGTCGTTTGCCTAGTTCTTGTTTGGTTGTGAACGCAGGATGTAGTATGTTTACAAATGTGTTCAGGAAGACGTTTTGGTGGAGGTTGTGCATATGATGAAGCTTATCGTCGCAGTAAAATGACTAAATCCCTCCAAAACAAATCAGCCTAAGAAAGTCTGCATTTGTCAAAGCTTAATTTCTCATATTCAGGATGTAGTTGCAGCTCAGTGGTTGTCTTTCTTTCATGTCGTAAGGGAGACTTAAAAAAACATGCAAGATACAGATAGTGGAAGAAAGAGTAATGATGAAATCCTGCCATTGCTGCCATGGTATGATAGAAATTTTCACACTTATTCTGGCAAGTACTTCTAGCAACACAGAATAGCCATAGCCCACAAGTGTAAGTCAGAACTGTGTCACTGACACTAACTGTATTAAAATATCAGGACTGGGCCAAATCAGCAGACTTAAAGCAACACATCTAATTTTAATGTGAAGAATTTCCTGTTATTGCGAGATGTTTTTCACATTTTAACAGATTATTTTCATATTAATACAAGATATTATGACATACAGGCACAACTTGTTATTTAGGCTTATGATATCACAAACGGAGAAAACTGAAATTAAAGTATATATCATTAACTGAACATAAACCCGGTGTGTTCATCCATTACTGGTGAAGATGGCGGTGTTTCCATGTTCACTACAAAGCCTCCGAACATCCAAATAGGTCATATCTGATGACTATGAAAAGACAACAAATTGCATTTACACTAATTCTTTACATGAATTGATATGATTAATGGATCAACACTTATTAAACAGTTGACGTCAGCCGATGCTTTGGGTTCCCGGGGCCTGTTTGGGTCTGTATGGGTTAAAATGCCTTTCCTTATCACTTAGACAATTTGACTGGGTCTTTATCGTGGCTGCCACTCAGACACTTCTAGGCAATTTGGAAGTTGTCCTCTCTCGGTATCATAACATGCTCTGCAGTGTTTAGATACCTGATAATTCTTCCAGTTCGTGATCTATTACTTGAACCATCTTTCTTTCAAGTTGTTTTTCATCACGCCAAAGGTAATTGAAACAGTTTTTGCTCAAAAGGCAGCACAAGTTTGAGTAAGAAAGGTGTCTGGTTGTATTTTCTACAGAATTTCTCTAGCACCACCGCTGTTGCTCTTATTACAAGGCTGATAAAACAGGAGACAAGTGAATCAGCCTCCGTAAGATGCTCTGAAACCACCTTGAACTTTTATTTACCCCTTGTTCCCAGATAGCGGAGGAATGTTTTTGGAGAAGCCAGGTTTTGGTGGGAAGCCGATAAATATCAGAGGTGATGAGCTCGACTGCGGGCCAAGCAGCAGGGGTCTAGAGAAACGGAGCAGAATAAAATGTAGCATTCTGTTGTGCAGAGTCTCCGCTATAGTGACAGCTCCTGCAGTGAGCTAATGCCAGGCTGCCTGATGCAGGTGTCGGGGTTTAAAGAGCACGTTTCACTCACATCTGCCATATCTGCTGCCGGCAATGGCAGCTCGGCCATGTCACCGTTAACAGATGGAAAGTTTTCTGCACGCTTTGTGAATGTCATGTGTGATTGGGAATGTCAGTACGACTATTTCAGGCTGACATCTTCAAAAAAGAACTCATCACCTTTTACGCTGTGATGTATGAGCAAGGCGTAGAAATTGTCTCGCTGTCACAGAAACCTGACAAATGTCTCGCGCAGAAGAAAATCAGCCTGCTCAAGCAACTTTATGGAATATTATCTGCCAAGGACAGTTTGTTTTTGCGCTTAACTGGTGATGTATTACATTTCTCAGCTAGCGTCAGCGCGTGTTTCTTCACTTGCTTTGGCTGATTCTGATCCTGGTTTGATGTGATAATGTGCTATCGGCGGGTTTTTTTTTTGTTTGTTTTTTTTGCTGCATCATGCATAGGCAACATTGACAACAACTGCTCCAAATCAGAATCCATCTCCATCAGACATTCATAAATAATGACTTTACATGACTCTTCACTCGTGTTTGATACATGGCAGCCCATAATAAAACATGTCATACTTTCCTTTGTGAATTATTCCCTACAAGTATTCCCACATCATCTAATCCAAAGTGACTTGCACTTTCATTTATATTCATGAATTTAGTATGCAGCTGTTGCAAAGCACTTGTCAAGCTGCTACACTTCTTGTTGGTGCAAGGATCATTTTAAGTGTTTATTTGGACTACAAGAGCTTAGGATTTTTTTGTAAAGTGGTCATTTAAGTGATGTGCCATAATGCAAGTGGATGCATATGATCCAAGTGCCATTTGTTGATAATAGGCCTTTCAGCCTTAGGTGTTTCTACTGGATCAATGCAAACTGCTGTCCCAAACCTGAGATGTTTACTGAAATTATTTTTTTCTATCGAAACCCAAAATTATATTTGAGATAGGCCTCATTTCCATAAAATAATCGCTTACTCCGGCAGGTGAAATGAGCTTGAGAGAGTTGCAACACTTCAATAAAAGATCTGAATATAT
Organism: Maxillicosta whitleyi; assembly: GCA_029822895.1. Lineage (NCBI taxonomy): Eukaryota > Metazoa > Chordata > Actinopteri > Perciformes > Neosebastidae > Maxillicosta > Maxillicosta whitleyi. The sequence goes on along the minus strand of JAPSES010000124.1, from coordinate 1,240,857 downwards.
TTGCGCCAGGCGGTTCAACAGAAATAGTAATGGACTCACCATCACCTGGAACCTCATCTGCAGTGTGTCTCCAGTCTATTTGATCCAGCATCCTCTGGTCCTGTGGGTATACATCCAATGGAAAGGCTTTAACGCTCTGAAGTTCAGCTTGTGAAAATGAAATATAACTTTTTTTTTTCCTCCTATGTACACTCCAGTTGGAATAATGAGCATGGCTCTTGGTTCAATATATCATGAACGAATGCGGAAACTTTCCTTCTAGAAATCCAAAATGTTCTTTGCACTTTCGTTTTTAAATAAAGGTTCAAATTACATAACTAATCTGGTATATTTTGGAAAATATCCCAAAAATTGTTTTTTTTTATTTTTTTTTTATGCCGCTACATATAATGTATTTATTTACGCATAATTGGAGTATGACTTTGAAAAAAAACAAGTCTTCCAACAGCAAAACTCTATTAATGTTGAAGCTTTTGATCGCAGACCTTTTCCAAGGCTTCCACATTTGACCTGGCCTTGAACTTGAAGAAACTGTGAATTGAGTTGAGTGTCTGAAGACATTTTTTCCCCCATATTTCTTCTTTTAGTTTGATTATTTATAAGCTCTATGTCTCACCTGAGCCTGGTACAAAATTACGCTGAAAACCTCTTTCATTCCATTTAGAAAATTGATCAGCAATTGATAAGGGAGTCAATAAAAAGTTGGATCAATAAGCAGAATTGATGTCAGCTTTAGTGTTAATTCCTGTCTTTAGTTGTGATTGATGACAAATCAATTAATGGTATTTCTAAAAGCTCTAAGTTTGGAAATACTGATGGGAAATGCAATATTAATATTACCACTTAAGTTACATAGCAATATTAACATTACTTGTTGGTCTATGAGACTACAGCAAGATTTTTTAAAGTTGAAAAATGTCAAATAACAATGAAACATAAGATAGAAATTGTGAAATTGTTGCCAAATGCACATTATTCACACATGGTTAAATGGTCTATTTTTTTTTCCCACAAGGAATTGGGAGGTAGCGTTAAGATCTAACCTTTCCCTTTTTTCCCTCTTTGACTTTGATTAGTATTTCTAAGCTCCTGCTCCTCAACTGAGTCTGACACTGAATAAACAGTGAGATTTTCTGTCTAAATCTTGAAGCTATGTGACAAAATTGTTAAAAAAAAAAAAAAAAAGAAGAAGCCATAATACTACATTTTTGGTGAGCTTCCCAGTGTCTTATGACATCTTGCTTGGTAGACTGAGTATATAATTTTTTTTTTCAAAATCTAAAAATCACCTGTTTTCTTTAATTATCTAGGGTGTTATTGAAACAGTACTTTAATGCTTTCAGATGTTTTTGGTTTGTTAAATAATCCCTACCTGGATTCAAGGGTGTAGGTTTGGTTTGGAAAGTGGTGGGGACATAAATTTGCCATATTGTCAGGGGTCCTTTTTTTTAATTTAATTTAATTTTTTTACAAAAGTCGCTTTGGCAAACATCCTAAGACTAGATATAGGCGGAGCCAAAGATAGAAAACACCAATTATCATCAGAATAGCTTTTTCAGGTGGGGAAAATACTGGGAAAATAGTAATACCCTATGGAAAATACTCA
>JAPSES010000124.1:1198307-1234360 GCA_029822895.1 Maxillicosta whitleyi | reverse complement strand
AACAGGGGCGTTCCCCCCCCCCCCTCTCTCTCTCTGCTGTTTCCATCTATCTTTCATCCCCAGACGTGTGAAGCTTTCCCCCTCCTACCTCATCTCCTTGGTCGACATGCTTCATATCAGCTGCTGGATCACGTTCGGAGAGCTCAGTCAGTTTTAATCACACTCTGCTTGCAGTGCTTCCAGCGACCAGTGGTGTAACTGTGGAAAACCAGGAGGACGATGGGGCAGAGTGGAATACAAACTAGGCTTCAAGCTCCTGATTACACACTGACCCGATCGTCCATGTTGAAATCTGAAGTTACAGCAGGAAAGATCAAAGTCGGGGGGGAAAAGTCTTTCATACATAATGGAAATCGACTTTTCACTACTTGATCTTACTGATCATTTTAGGCCTTGTGTGTTGTGTCTCTTTCCCACAAGTCGACGGTGGTAGTACAATTTACACGTCAAAAATAATTGGGGGTTGAAAACTTTTGTCCTGCAGCCATCTAAGAGCTATTTTCTTCTGCGGGTGAATTAAATTATTGCTGCAAGAAAGTCTAATTAAAAAAGTGGAAGATTTCAGAAATACATTGGTAGGATCACCCATTCTGAGCTTCTGAACCTCATGAGCATCAACCGAAGGAAAACAAACAGATTATAGCGACTGCATGTCAACTTTATGTGAAGAGGTTGTGTGCCTCGGGAGAAAAGAAGAGTTCACTTTCTACCTACGCTCTCCGCGCTCTGCACATTTCCGCCCCGATGCCCCCTCCTCGTGTGAAAGTATCGCCTGTGTGAGACACGAAGAAGGAGGCAGCCATCAGCGACATGCTGCACGCCTCAGGCTGTTTCACTAAGCATCAGCCCGAGTGACACCATATATCTGCCGTTACCTACACTCCTCTGCTCTGTGCTGCACCCTAGTGTAGCAACACTGACATCTGCTGGTCATATGGAGTACTGCAACAGGACTGCAACTGCTCCAAATGAGGGAAAAGTTAATTTTGTTTTAATTTTTTTTTTTTTTTTGTATGAATCCTCTTCATCAACTTAGAACCTTTTTTTTTTTAGTCTGAAATGCACCAAGATAATTGGGTAAACTATTTTTAATTAAAATACTGAAGATCATAAAAAAGATATGTGGCATTAAAAGTAAAAAAATGCAAATATAGATTCTTAAAGTATATTTGACCTCAGGGTTCCCACGGGGTTAAGTCTTGAATTTACAAATCTGCATTTAATACCCTTTTAAAAAGTCTTTAAAAGGTTAAATTTGATATGATAGGTCTTAAACTTTAAAAGTTTTAACAGACGACCACATCAGCCCTCTCCTGGCTTCACTGCTTCTGCTTCCTGTGTGTTTTAGAATTGATTTTAAGATTTTATTGATCACTTTTAAAGCTCAAATGGGCCTGGCTACATAATTGATGTGATTGTTAACTATGAGTCGGTACGCAGCCTTAGATCCTCGGGCGGGGGGGGAGGCTCCTGGCCGTTCCAGCGTCGAGGCTTAAATCAAAAGGTGGCCACGCCTTTTCCATCAGGGCCCCTTGACTTTGGAACGGCCTGCCCAAGGACATAAGGCTGTGGAATCAGTGGCATCTTTCAAATCACTTCTTAAAACACATTTTTTATAGACTTGCTTTTATATGATGATGTCACCTCTGAATGCTGAATATTTAATATATCTTGTTTTAGCTATTTGTTAATATGTGATGTTTTTGTCGTTTATTTTAGTATCTTTGTTTACATCTTGCTCCCTGCTGTTATGCCCTTTTACTATGTCTGTAAAGCACTTTGTAAACTCAGTTTTTAAAGGTGCTATATAAATAACATTATTATTATTATTATTATTATTATTATTATTATGATTGTTGTTGTTGTTGTTAATAAATTATGTTGCCATAAATTTCTTGGCTCTTTTGTGTTTAAATGTCCAAGCTGCAAAGAAAGTAGCATTAGTCGACTCAATCCAACAAAGTTCACAGTGTCCATGTTCTTATAGTTTATTTAGTTTTCTTTTGTATCAGACACACAATCAGTTTCTCATACCTGACATGGTTTGGCGGTAAAATTCTGTCTTCATCAGAGGTGAAAAACAAAAGAAAACTAAACAAACTATTAGTAGACTCAGTTCCACATGTTCCATCCCAACAATTTATATTGAAATTTCGAACCAGTTATTGCTAACTTTGCAGATCCCACTGAGAAATGACTTAGAATGGTGGGAATTGAAGCAAATAAAGACCTTTTTCTAAATTCTAGGAGTCAGGAATTTTTTTCAGTATGATCGTGAAATGAGCATTAAATTGTTTTCTACGTAGTCTTAAAAAGGTCTGAAAGGCTCCTAAATGGAACTGGTAGAACCTGTTGGAACCCTGGACCTATATTACACTGAAAAATCATTTTATTTGTTTTGATTTCTTGACTTACACATTTTCACAAGACAGACACCAAGTAATGAAGTGTATCAGATCTCATTTTGTTTCATTCTTTCTGCAAAATCCGTACAGTAGAGTGAAGTATCATTGCTGTCTTTTTTGATGTTTTGTGTTTCTAGATGCATCACACGTTCTTCACTGGGGACAAGTGAACACAGCATCAGGTCAGGCCACATCCTGCACCCTCATCCACCTCAGCCAGACCTTTGAGATGTGTGCACATTGTGGTTTTGCTTTGACTGGTTGAAATATGCAAGGATGAGTCTGCTAACAGTAAGTGCAGCCAACATTACTTTTCCAGTCAAGATGGTTCTTTTCATCTTTGGTGGAGAACATTCCTGTATCTTCCAAAAATGACTTTGAGTACTGACTGATCTGACCATAATACACACTCTATAACACTTCTGCAAGCAGTTAATACGACTTCCTTTTGCCTTTGTCAAGGTTAACCTGGCATTTGTGGCTGTAAAAGTTGTAAACAGGGTGGGTGAAATGTAACTAGGCATTAAAAATTGGTAGTAAAATCCATATTTCTATTACAAATGTATAAAAACAAATGATAATTGTTCTTTATTACATGAGAAAATGAAAGTAAATCTGCATATTTCAATGTTAGCACCGGTGGTGTCAACCAGTTTCCTCAAAAGTTTCCTAAAAAAAATGCCCTTTAGTGTTGTCTGTTTTATAAAATGTTTTTGACATGACTTGGATCGTAAAAATTCTATAAGCAATTTTTAATGCCTTGTTACTTTTCACCCACCCTGTATATCACAGAGCTTCAGATCAGTCGGTTCTGTCTGCTGTGTTCTGTACTGTCCAAATTGATTTGTGGCGTTTTAAGATTCACATACAATTTATGATTAATGCACTTAATATACACCCACTATCCGAAAAACAAGAATCATTTAGCCATTCTACCTATTGATAGAATCTTACTTGGCTCTGGATGAATAGTGAAGCCTCCCATCCAGGTCCAATATAAAACAGTTTAGTGGAGTGGCAGTGATGGAAGTAAGAATTTAGTGGTATTACAACCGTGACGGAAGGATTACACGGATCTCTGTGTGGTACAGATCACAGGTAGACAACCTGTGGTTCCTGAACCATGTGAAAAGCAAAAAAAAAAAACGTAAATGAATCTGTCAGTTTTGAACAGTTGACGACCATCGCTGTAGCCTAAAGCCATCCTTAAACTATACAGCTATATAAATGTGTGGTCTGTTTCTAAAATCACATCTTTTTCGTTAAAATGTGAACTCAGAAATTCTATTGTGCTACTTTGCAGGACAGGTGCCAATCAAATAACGTGTAATTTAGTTCCATAAAAGATCTCATCTTGCATAGCTGATAGATTCTCCATTAATTAACAAACAAAGCTGACACATTCCTATGCTTTTGTCTGCAGTAAACAAGTAATTAGTTTAGCTATTGTTGGATCAAAAATGGACAGCAAAATTATAAACTCTATTCATTGTTGTAATTACATCATTTTATAAAAGGTAGCAAACATTGATCTGTATATACTGTGGAAAAGCTGAGTCAAAGCACTGAAAACACTGCACGTTAATAATGTTTATGTTGGCTGAGGTCGGCAAAATAGGCTGGATTGAGTATTATTTGTGGTTCTAGACATTTTTTTAAAACCCTTCAGTTATAAATTTTTCTTTGGGTAATGAAAGACCCCAACTCCTGAAACAACACTGTGTGGTTATAGATTGCAATTTTGGGCTCTTAAACATCATGGTGTATTCATTTTACAACAGGTAGAAATAGAAAGCAGGTAATTACCGATCACTGTCTGTAGGTCTGAACATCTGTATGTTCTGGTCTAGTAAAGATGAATAATGAACATTTTATTAAAAATTAATTAATTAATTAATAAGTCCTTTCCCTCCAAAAATGTAGATGAGTTATTTTTGTTAGACGTGTGTCATTGGAATTTACCTATTTAATTGTATTTTATCAACTACGACCAGCAGGGGGCGCTGCTTGGCATTTTGATCCCGTGTGCGACAGTTAAAACCACCACCGACTATAATGCCTCGCGAAGTGTGAGCATGCGCAGTGCAGAGCTGTGGCTAAACTGTGTCCATCGGCTTGTTTTGCTTTTGGGAAAATGGTGAGAAAACGAGTTTTTCTGTTGAATGTCTGCGGGAGATGACGCTGTAGTCGAATTCTTATCGTGTCCAGTTTACAAAGCTTGTAAATCAAATCGATAACATTCCTTACATAGACTTTCTGTCTTGTTTCAGTAGGAAAACTGACATTATACTGATTTAAGCCAAGACTTAGACTTAATGGGAATCACTAAGTTGGAACATTTTATAAGTTTACACACAAGTGCAATGTGCTATATGTGTTTAGTCCTTAGATAATGTATTCCTCCATAACCCTGTGTAGGTGAGGCTGTCTGATGGAGGAGTGTGAGCAGGTCAGTGGAGGTGAAGAGGAGGAGGCAGGACCATGTGGGGCCATGCTTTGGTCCATCCAGGAGGCTCTGGAGAGGCAGACCCTGCAGATAGGAGTGTCTGCCTGTGGGGCCACAGCAGTGGTGGATGTGCTGAAGGCCCTTGGTGTCAGTGTGGCCCCAGAGGACGTGGACCGCTGTGTTCAGACACGCCTCAGGAGGAATGAGTCCCCACTGCCTGACTACCTGCTGTCCAGGAGTGAAGCCGGTGAGAGTCCTCCTTATGCACACTGAAGTACACACACCTCAGCTTTCTATTTAAAACTGTGCAAAAAAAAAAATAGAAGCTGCTTCTGCTGTAAATGAGACATGATGCAGTAATTACAGACTGCTAACACTAAAAATACAAAAGAATGTCTATTATATAATTGTATGCTTGCTCTCACTTTACATCTCTAACACTCAGTAACGGGGAGTAAAATAAAGTATTTATCGACTTGCAACACAAAAAACAGTTTCATGCTTAATAGAAATAGCTGTTTTAAAGGAAGTCTGCATTCTGAAAGGTAAAACAACCATTTCTGTGCCATAGAAAACTTCAACCAACTTGTGTACATAACACAGGATGTGGACAGTCAAATTCCACATGTGACCGTTTACTTAAATGTTACATTCTGTTTGCAAATTTGGTCCATAAGTGCAGATCAACAAACATATCAGTGAAAATGCTCTCAGTAAAACCAAGAGGCTCTCTAAATGCCAAACAAAGTTAGTTCAGTTAAATGTGTCGCTATTAACGTCATTTTTATGTAGTAACTGAAAATTTGACCCAAGTTTCACCTCTCCTTGTGTTTGCATCTGTCATCAGTTGTAAAAAAAAATGTGTTTATGTGGGTCTAAGTATTCCTATGCACATTTCACCGTGATCTTCATAAATACTAGTGCATGTGTGAGAAATAACATGTATTTATGAGCATTATATACATCTCACATCTGGGCCTTATTCCAAGGCCCTTCAATCTTGGATTAATTAGTATAATTCTGCCTGCTCTACATATTTTCATGTTTTGAAAACATGTCTGTCACTAAAACATAATTCACTGTGTATTATGCATATATCATTTATATATTCATTAAAATTTACTTTTCTTGAACTAAACACAAGTACAATCTCAACCGAAAAACTAGGCAAGCAAATATAAACGTCCATAAAGTCAAAGTCTTAGAGGGGGATAGCAGTTTGGAAAAAGTCTGGAATTTTTATTTGGATAAAGAGCAAGCACCCTGAATAAGGACATTGACTTGGGGTAGATTTCATAAAGTTGTAATAGGAGAAGGATAAATATATTGTTTTTATTTGTAGGTTAGAACAGTTTGAGGCTGCTGCACAAAAAACTGGAAGAAATGTCCTTCAGAGTCTGACTTTTTACTTCTGGATTTTGAGTACATTTCAGAAAAAGCACTCCTACTCTTACCAGTGTGTTTTTTCATATACAGTATTTGAAGTACATGCACCGTACTAAACAAAGTGTTTACCTTTGGGGAGCTTGATCTACTTTGCAGGATCTTAATTTCCCTCTTCCCACAGAATTCCGACTTCCTCATTACACTTTACCATAATAAGGACGGGGTAGAAATAAACTCTAAACTTGTAACTACTGAGAGTGATCCATTGCTCATCAAGTGGCTTGGTGAAAATGATGCTGTAGCCTGCATAAAATAATAGTTTTTATTTTTATTTTGTTCGTTAAAATTCATATTTGTAGTTGGGAGAGGTCTGGCAGACTGATCTAATGTCTCAAGTGAGTGGTGGATGATTTACAATTTTAATGTTTTCTGGCTACATTAACTGAAAACAGAACTTTATTCAGAAATACTCTTTATTAAACCTATATGTCATATATTCCTGGAGGAACACAGTATGTTATATGTTGTTGGTGTGGTTGCGTTTTTAATTCCTATTCGTCTTTGTCTTCTTACTTAATGGAAATCCAGGTCCTCTTACTGGGCAGGCAACTGGAGTTTTCACTGCTCTACCATCGCTATCTTACATCATCGTCCCCCTTCTGAAGAGTCACATCTGCTGTCTCGTTTAGGTACATTTCAAAGTAGGGCCTTTTATTGGAATCCCACATCGTCCTTCGTTGATTTTCCTCGCCCTCCTCTTAACCCTAACCCAGTGCTGCTTTCGTCTTTCACACAGTGGTCTGGGTGAAAGTCTCCTGTTCAGAATTCATAAAATGATCCGAACAGTCTGTACTCGCACAGATTTCCATTATAACCACAGTCCTTTTTTTTTTGTACGATTACAAAGTGCTTCACACATTCACGCACACGTCATTGAAACAAACAGAACACAAAATACTAACAAAATGTGCTGTGTGAGTGGACAGACGGATGACAAAACGATTACATTAACCCTTCGGTCAACGAAAACAGTTGGATAACACACAGGCGGGTAGTGTTAATGAATGCAGTCGCTTGTGGTAATTTTTTCAGAATTTTCCTTTTTTGGAGGAAGTCAGAAGTAACTAAATACAAATGATTCTTGTATTCTCAAGCCTCTATCTTTTTTTTTATGTTAACTTTGACTTTGACTCCCTACATTTTAACTCAAATGTCTGTACTTTGTCCACTCTCTATCCACCCAGTGAGTGACTGGGTGGCTCAGTGGTTAACGCCACTGACTTTGGTGTGGAAGATTCCCGGTTTGAAATCAAGATGGGCCATTGGGAAAGGTCCTTTATGCTAAAACTTCCCAATACCACAAGTGCCGGTCCCAAGCCCAGTTGTGTCAGGAAGGGCATCCGATGGTCAACTCCCACAAGTGGGGAACAACGACCGGTATACAAATGTTGTACACTATCCACTCTACATTTTCAAACCATATAAATTCTTTTTAGAGTTTTTAATGTGTCTGAAAGGAATTACTGATTATTTCTATTTTGCATCTTAAAAGTGATGGTTCAGTAAACCACGAAAGTTCTGTGTCCAGATGGAACCAACGAGAGTAAACATCAAAAACAACCGAAATTAAAACACACCTGTAGATTCTGATTTTGGAATTCAGTCTTTGTTTTGTTTTGTTTTGTTTTGTTTTTTTTCACTGTCCCTCTGGCGTATGTGCCGTAGATATGGTAATCAGCAAGTTTGTCCATCATCATTTTGTTTCCAGAACACAACTTGAAAACTATTTAAAAAAAAGTGTTTATCAGGGTCGGGGGGGGAAGCCATCCTCTAGTGGCTCTTATTTCAAGTGTTCTCATTCCCGAAATAAGAAAAACAGTCTTAATATCAGTTCTATTTGCCTCAGTTATTTATTAAGGCGAGGTTAGACATATTTTATGATGATATTACTTTTCTAATAACAAACATGCTTGACAAGATAATTTTCCTTTTTAGAGAAAATAAGTCATTCCCCTGAAATGTCCCTTTTTTGTATTTGTTGAAACTCTTTTTAAGCAGTGTGGCATCCTGCAGGTGAGAATTCATTATTAAAAGGTTAATTCCAGGCCGTTTTCATGCAGTCTATTCTTAATGGTATTGAAATAGCGTTCACCAAATTGACAGATATTATACTACAAACACTCAGGCCCAAAGCTCCCTCTGCAGAAAAGTGCTGTGTGACATTTCAGGTAATGAAATATTAATACATAAAGGGTGATTTTGTATATGTGCATATCTTCCCTCTGCTCCACACGCAGTCATATTTCAGGTGTCACAGATGCTAGCAGGGACTATAACTTCCCCCCGCTGAATGAGGCAGTGTTAACGTCTCGAAGCCATAAGCGCCGCCGCTGCCACTGTGACAGCTGGCTGCACTGCCAGCCACGCAAATTCAAAAGCACCCTCTTGAATTAGACAAAGAGTTTTATGTCTCTCAGAGGAGACACTGTAATTGACTTTTTCAGCTCTGTTACACAATTTCTACGTTGACATTTCAGGCATTTAGTTCAGCCTGTCGTCCCACACATGCTGTTTTGAGTGGAAAAGTTAACATGCAGTCATTGTATAATTGATGTGAAATACAACCAGATGGAATAAACAGCAGTTCCTCTATTTCCAAATGACCAAATCAGAAGAAACATACGGGAAATGCCAGAAAGTCCAGAAGTTTCAATGGGCTGTTTTAACTCTTTGTGCTTGTGAAGTTGTAACGGTACTTTGTTACGGCGCAGGTGCGACTCACGCCCAGCTCATCGCCGGAGCAGAGGAGGCCAGTAAAGGGAAGGTGGTGGGCCGTTTCTTCCACCTCCACCCTCGACGACGGGTCAACCTCGTCCCCTGGCTTGCACGCTGGATCCGTAGGGGGGCCGTACCCGTAGCGACCATGAACATGCAGCTGGCCGTACCCGAGGGAGAGGAGGTGCCCGACGCCTGGCACCACCAGCTCATATTCGGCGTCGCCCCCAACACTTTGTTCATGACCAACCCTTTAGATGTAGGTGAGTCAGGGGGAACACCTCACGCACAAGTAAACGCCTCGTCCACAGATCAGTTTCAGCATCAAACCAATAAATGACTTAAAAACAACTGGCATATTGTTTGGATTCTATCACCGATCCTACATGTCCTGTTAAAGATATTTACATGTAGGATTATAGGCAAAAATATTCTCCAGATCAAAGTTTTCCAGTGAATGTGTGGATGTGAATGTTTTTATATATATATATATATATATATATATTTATATATAGATGGAGTTTATACCACTCTTTGTTTTTTTGAAGGTCTGCTTTTTTACTGATAACACCCAAGGACTACAGGTGGAAATTAGCACTAATGCTACAACCTGATACACTACAGCTACTACTACTGTCCTGTTTAAGGTTAATGTATATTGTGCATGGTTTCCTATCTAGATAAATAAATAAAATGGGAAACACACATTGATACAGAGGTGTCAGTATCGATATTTCACATGCAACAAATAATTAGTTTATCTGGTTTGTGAAACGGCATCTGACTTTGCATGTTTTAAGTTTATCAAAGCCATCTTTATTTGTGCACTACAGCCAAGTTCTTAATGCAGTGTTTTACATGAACTACAGCGGAATTGTTCTACAGCAAAATAAAAAAAAAATAACATTTGGGTATACATGTGTCAGTTTTCATAAATGTAAAAACTGTAAAAAAAAATAAATAAATAAATAAGTTTTTTTTTAATGAAAATAAATAAATAAATAAATATATATATATATATATATCGGGATGCATATCGCGTTGAATACCATGTACCGGAATGCACATATATCGCGATACGTATCATATCGTGACCCCTGTATCAGGATATGTATCGTATCGTGAGGTTGTTGGCAACACCCAGCCCTAATCTAAAACAGAGGTGTCAAACTGCGGTCCTCGAGGGCTGGTATCCTGTGTGTTTTAGATATTTCCCTCTTCCTTCACACCGGAAAGCTATGACATCATTATCAGGCTTCTGCAGAGCTGATGATGAGCTGATCATTAATTGAACCAGGTGTGATGAAGAGGGAAACATCTAAAACACTCAGGAAACCGGCCCTTGAGGACCCGGATTGGTGACCCCTGTCCTAATTTGTCTCTTTTCAGTCAGTGAGGATGAGGTGCATCAGCGTCTCTGCAGCGAGTCCGTGCTGCTGATTCGCAGAGAAGACGTGTTGCAGCGTCTGACTCCTGATTGCTGTGTGTCCGAACTCACGGACCACCGCGACCTACGTTGGAGGGACCTGGACGTCCAGGGTGAGCCACTTATTCATGTTTCTGCATGTGTTTCGACTAATTGGCGCAACTATTTTACACAGCTCTCCTTTTTCTTGCTGTCTCCAGGTCAGGTGAAGCAGATGGCTGAGGAAGAGGACGAGGAAGACCATTTAACACATATCAAGATTCCGGCGGCGTACAGGTCAGGCATCACACTATTCGCTCTGCGGCACTCACACTTAGGACAAGAACTCCTGGACAGTCCTGAACTCCCACTGCTGTGACTGGACTATCAAAATGTGAACAACAGTTGAAACTTGAATATTTATTTTGATTTGAGGATGTTTACTCGTCTGCTGCAATAATAAAAGCGACACCTGTTGATAACCTTCAGAAAATGTGTTTGGAAATTAAGCTATTGTTGTAACTTAATTTGTTCTATAAATGTGCACAAACTGCTTCCTGTCACCAGCATTTCAACATTTAATATTTTAGTAAAACATTTGGTTTTAATACTGATGCCACTGAAGGTTCTCATTATTTCTTATTCAATAACGACGTCCACATTTTCCTTTTTATGCAACTGAAAAAAAAATTAGCTACATTTCCTTTTAGATTAAAATATGTTTGTAAAATAAATTCAGTTCTGTTTGATAGTAAAGAGTAGCTAGTACAGTTTTGGACAGTAGGTGTGTGAGTACATTTTCATTGTTTTATGTCAAAGGTCAAATTAAGGTAAATCCACCTGATTTGGATTTTGGTTTACCTTTACCACATACATTGAATGATATTACATTTGGAAACCAAAAATAAATTATATTTATTAATTGATTAAATAAATATATGAGGTATGATATGACCATCAGTACCACTTTGGGGGAAAAAAAACAAAAAAAACCCCATCTACATCACCCAAAAATCTGCATAATTAAAGAAAAAATCTCTTGCAGAAATATAGGGCGAAGGCATAAAATCTGCAAAGAATTAGGTCCAATAAGATAATTTTATTAAAAGCGTCAATCAAATGGACGTTAACAATGTTGAAATAATTGTTATTTTGGTTCGTTTTATGCAACTGCAATCACACAGATGATTGAATAGATGTAATTATGACAATTATGTTAAGTAATAATTATCCCAAATAATACTCCGTGGATGTTGTAATAATTATGACAGGCCTAGGTCACAGTAGATAATTTTGTGAACCATGTCATTTGTGCAAATATTGATATAATGCATAAAAGTAGATTGTTCCAGGCTATTATCTGCACATGGGAGACAGAGCTGCAGATGTCTCCCCCTTTTCAGTGGCGTGAACAGTAGAAATACTGAACAGCACAACATGAAGGAGTGTCAGTCTTGGATTAAAACGGTGCTATTTTGTATCCGAACGTCAAAGAGATGCTTCGAAATGATCTTGAAATTGAATGAAAGACGCCGCTACAAGGACAATTTCTGATAATAAACAAAAAAAAATTCTGAGTGATTGGTCTGTTTGACATCCAACCACAACACTGTCATTCTAGTTTCACTTGTATTAACGGAGCAGGAGCAGCTACACAAACAGACTCGTGGATTATTGACCTGATTTTCTTCTTCAACCGTCTGAACTCACGCCTGAAAGCTTCACCTCCCCCATAAAAAGCAGGTCACATCAGTCGCTGTTTGACCACTTTTACACGCGCAGCCTCGCAGTTAACTTTCCAACTGACTTTCAGGACATATCGATTTCTCTGGAAACGATAAACGGCAGGGCTCCGGGTTCTGTTTGACAGGTGTCACGTCCTGGGGTGCACAATCTCCTCTCAGCACACTAAAGTCCTCTGATTATTCCAAAGGCCACAGTCTTTATTAGAGGTGATGAAGACACTGCAGCCAGGGATCATCATCATCATCATCACCCCTTCTTGTGGGTCTGTCTTCGATTTTTGGGTTCTGTTTTATGGCGACTGGATATCTTAGTGGTTAACACTGCGGACTTTGATGTGGAAGGTTGCCAGTTCAAGTCCCAGGTGTGCCTTTACGCTACACCTTTTACGCCTGTCTACCTTGTAAGTCGCTTTGGATAAAAGCCAAATGTAATGTTTTATTTACCCTAATGGGTTATTCTGTTCACCTTTGTCTATTTGTATGACAACTGTAACAAATGGATGATTCGCTATTGATAAAAACAAATGGATGAATGTCAAATAAACACTGAATATTAACCAAAATTACGACGCTTTTTAAAATGGAAGGCCTTCTACCTCGTCAGTAGGGTTTGAAACTGAAAGGTCGAAAAATTTGTTGTAATTGTGTAGAATTTGAGCAGCGAATGAGAGAGAAATTCATACATTTTGGACTCTTTTTGCACAAGAGCACATCATACAGTACAGGTGAGTTCACAAAGTCTATCAATGTGGTGAATTATCTACAGTTTGGGGAAAAAATTATTAGATCACCCCTGGTTTTCTTCAGTTTCTTGTTCATTTTAATGCCTGGTACAACTGAAGGTACATTTGTTTGGACAAATACAATGATAACAATAAAAATAGTTTAATATCAATGCAGATATCTATGCATTTTCCATGTTTTCTTGATAATAATCGAAATCACTTCAGTTCTTAAATCAATATCTATGTGATTGTTCTGACAAAAACAGTGTTTTTAGATATTCCATGTTTTTTTTTCTGTCTGTTTTAGTCACATGATACATACAGGAATTAGTATTTGATTACATAACCATTGTTTTTGATGGTCCAATAATTTTTTCCATGACTATAATTACCTGTAAACTGTTTTTCCTGCATCTGTTTATTTCTTTTTCTTATTTTAATACTGTTTTATTTTTAACACTATTTTATTTTAACACCTCGGTATAATGATTCTGTGTTTTTAATTCTGTTAAGCTGATCAAAAAACCTACCTTCCCCCTCGGGATTAATAAATTTCACCTGCATCTGTGTCTTAATGAAATAGTGTTTGAAAAATGAAAACACTAAGCTATTCTGTTCAACACTTTAATATTCAGGGCCCTCAGGTCACGGAAGACTTTTAATTTTTTAATAAATCTGTTATTGGGGAACATGCTGTAAGAATTTGTTCTAGTAAACTCATCACTTTATTTATTAAATGTGTTAAACTTTTCATGTTTGTTTGTTGTTTTTGTGTGTTTCCTGATAGAATATCTCTGATAAAGGATAATATTAATCTCCTTAAAGTATGTATTATGGATCTACAGTTTGTCATTACTTCTTTAAACATGCATTAGTATTAATTCACAGTGAGTCTCAACACTCTCTTACAGATAGCATTTTATTTGTGTTTATTTGTGTATTTTGGAAACATTTTGGATTAATACACTTCTTTTTGTCATTGAAGTATGTAAATATGTCACTATACTCTTTTACTTTGTAGTATTTTACTGTGTTTTTTTCCTTGTGCATATAAAGTGTGCTTGGTCAGGAAAGATCCATCAACTCCATGGTAAGTTTTACTCCAACTTCCAAATGGTAATGAGCTGAGACGTGGCTAAATTACGATTCGATGAACCCTCAACGGTGAGCATTTTACATGTTTATGGTTACTACTGTTGAACATTCATCTTTAAAGTGATAGTTGTGTATTTTTAACATGAATCTCTATTTCATCCCTGTCATCAGTGTAGTACATCCACACTGATTAACCCCCGACAGTGTCCTGTGAGCCCAGTTCTGGTCCAGTTTATATTTTTATTAGTTTTATTATATTTTGTATCTTTTTACAGTATTTTGGACATTTTGCGTACTTGTAAATGTGCTAGAAATTAAATAAATAAACATGACCTTGACATAAATGAAAATAGTGACTAGGCTGTGGCTGATGAGCACAGATTAATTTTTTTTAAACCATTAATTTAGACATAATTAATGGCAAGTTGAGTCCACAAAGAGTAGTTCATTAATGCATAAATGACACAATATATCAGACAGGGTGAGTTTATGCAATAAACTTGTAAAATATAAAAGACATGTTTTGATTACATCATGACAAGCAGTAGATGATATACAAATGGAGACAGTTTAATCAGGTGATGTAAATATTTTTAAAGTAAATGTGGTCTGAAAGATTGCTGAAACATCCAAAGGAAGCAAGTTTGGACAGGAATACCTAAGCTTTGCAGGAATTAATTACAAGGACAAATGGAGTTTATTATTTTTTATTATTGTTTTTCAAGACAATCAATTTTCACACCACAAAACATTATGACTTGAAATATTTTCGTTTATTTGTAATGACTAGATATTTCATACATTTTCACTTTCTGAAATAATTGCCAAAATGTTCCAAGATCTAACTTTTTTTTTTTTTTTTTTACATTTTCTGAGAAGTTGCGTAAATAAAATGTGATAAAATTTTACCACTTTTTATTCTTGGCTAAATCAAAATGTGGGACATTGTCTAAACACGTTGTGTAGAAACACTATGTAGTCCTGCATTAAGTGGGTCATTTTGGGATGATACACAACTACAATTCCCATGATGCACTTGTAGAGTAACATCCGGAGGAAGATGAAAATCCCAAAAACGTGTTTTAAAAGTTTGTTCATGACTCCAAGGTAAGTGTAATTAAACTATAGAAGCCCATTACGCACACATTTCTGTTTTTAGTTGAATGTATGGGTGTGTTTTGTCATCTTTCGCTAACTTTTCGTGGCTTTTGTGGACATCTGGCGCTGCTGAGTTGATAAGTGATAAATTGGACAGACGTGGTGCGATAACACTGTTGATGCGCGTGTGTGTGTGTGCGTGCGTGTGTGGTCAGTGAACAGGCTGAGACAGACACACCGGCACGGATCTGAGTCTGGCTGCACACGACTCCGGCTAGTTCCAACTTCAAGCAAAACAACACTAACTGCACACACTAAGGTGAGTGTTCGCACGTGCTCCTGCTACCTTTAAATGTGCTAATGCGGCTAAGAGAAAGTCTGCGCGTGCGTGTAGAAAAGAGAAGACGCAGCTAAACTTATTCTGAAGCTACTTGAGGTCAAACAAATCCAGACATTAGACCACACCATCCATCCACAGACACACGGATGATGCAGTTCGTGTTTGCGCATGCACTAAAACTAAATCAGTCTTAATAGTTGTACTCAGTGTTCAGTTCTAGAATCACATTTCAGATTATCTGAATATAACATGTTGTAAAGTACAGAAGAAGGCATTTAAATGTATATAGTGGCTTACAGAGTATGCATATAAATGTGTTCAGCTCGTGGTGGAGTTTATTATGAATTGGACATGTGACTCACATGAGGAGAGTGATTTCAATCAGATTTGATTAGACTAATTATGGGACATGTGCCCCAGCTGTGCAACACTCACCCCTTTGTACTGGATCCATTCTCACCACACATTGTGTCTGATTATGACCTAAAACACACACATATAATTAACATTATAATTAATGTCTGCTTTTTTATTTATTTATTTATTTAAAATGGATGCATTTTAAGGCCTTTGTATTTAACATAAAACTGTATGTGCTGCTTCCAGAAACGTTTGACTAAGGCACATACATTCCCCCATAGAAAACAATGTTGTCTACACTAGCAGCTATATTTTGCTAACATTATTAACACTTAATAGAAAAAGGCAAGATCACCTCACGTGAGCATATCCTCCTGACACCCAGCAAAGTGAAAGGTTTAGCTTTTTTGCATTAAATGTCTTAATAATGTAATAGTTTTTCCATATATTTGTATTTGTTTATATTTTTATGGAATGTACTTTGCGGTGGACAGCATTTTAAAAGTAAAACCGTGAAACTTTTGTCACCTACAGAGGACAAAAATGTATTGCTGGGCGTCAGGAGGTTTTTGCAAAATATTTTTCTTTATTTCTGTCATTTCCAAAAGCTTAACTTAAAAATACACAGAAAATATGCAGCTTTCCTTATGACTTGTGTTTTTCCAGTTGTAAAATTATGAAATATGTGCTGTTTTAAAAAAAGAAATGCTATATGAGGGGTTCTGCATTAACTCTTTCAGCTCAAAAGATGAGACCTGGAAAAATAAATTGCTATAACTCTTAAGACTGGCTAGTTATTCAATTATTTTTTATTTTGTAGAGCCCAAATATCATAACAAGGTCAGGGCTTTATAGAATTTGTTTAATATGAAAATATTTATGTCCCTTGCATCCTCTGTCTTTAGACCCTCCCATCTAGTTATAATAAAACCCATCTGTCTCAGGTTGCTGTGGATTCTTTGGCTTGAACTCTGAACTCTGGTTTGTTTGAGTTTAAAGAGTGTAAACAGAAGTTAATTACTTGCTGCTATTTTGTAGAATTCTGCGCAATCCCTAATATTGAACAGAATGTCAGCTGTGTTTCATGACTATTGATTGAAAACTGGTAATGTACATGTTTTGTGCATTCATATTAGGGCTGGATATTGTATCATGTCAGTCCAACTGATGTATTTTCAACATTAAATGCAGGCAGAATCAACATTGGTTCTTCTTGCAGAGCTAAACAATCACAATATAACCTGTTACAACATTGTTCGCTCAAAGGGCATTTTCCAGACTATTGGTGCAAATGTGTGTCACAATACGTCTGTTTTGAGTGAATCTGCATGTCTGATGTAACAGTCCCAAAGCATTTATCATATCTTACTCTAGATAAAAGCAAAAGTATTGACCTCAGTCATTAAAAGCCTCACCGTCGTCCTTTCCTCAGTAAATACCTCTCCTCACATGCAGATACTGTAATTGACAGAACAATGGTGTGCATCCAACGTAATCATGAATCACAGGCTGCACGAGTAACCCAGTCCACAGTGACACTATCTTCTGATAATGGCTTTGTTTTTCTATGTGCGTGACCTTCTGCTTCCACTTGCTTTGCCTGGTGACCATGCCATTTAATTGTTGACTGCCATTTTTGTTCTAGCTGATTGGACACTTCTTAGTGTGGCATTACAAGATAATATAAGACCCTCGGCCTCTGAAAAGGTCAGCGCTTCTGCTCAGCTTAGCGAACTCCGTCCCTTATAGGTCACTCGATGCATGTTATTAAAGAATTACTTCACAAGTGACTGAGGGTGAAAGAGCAGGGTCGGCTGTCCTGCATATTAACCGTGGAGCTGTGACTGTCCTGTGTGTTTGGTGTCACTCAGGTGTCATGGCGGAGAAGGTGCTGGTGGTTGGCGGCGGCGGGCGGGAGCACGCTCTGGCCTGGAAACTAGCTCAGTCTCCACATGTCCAGCAAGTCCTGGTTGCCCCCGGTAACGCAGGAACAGCCAAATGTGGGAAGATCCGCAACTCTGGTAAACAGTTTGTCGTTGCATGTATTAAGTTATGTTTTCTGAATTTTTATATACTTATTTTATGATGGACAAAATAAACAAAAGACAGACCACACAATTAGAGCATCCAGGTTCAATCTCCAAACAAATAAAATACAGACGGGTTCAGGATAAATTAGTGATTTGTTTGATTTGAACCATTTCAGAGTTGTGGTTTCTTTTTGTCCCTGCTAATATTAATAAAACATATGTCAGATTTCCTTATCTAATTATTCATTTATGGTTCATTTTTATATTATTTTATAAAAGTTTACAAAAATAAAACTACAAATGATTAGCTATCTTAGAGTTTACATTTTCAAGTCTCATTCTACAAATATATTTTTTGTAAAATCAAATGGTAAATTCATTCCTATTATATTGTTGATTTCCTTTATCACCGGTGACCAGTCAGATACAATCTCAGCAGAGTTTTGTGAATTTGTAAAAGGTTTTGGATGGGTCTGATTCGTTACATAGGATGTGGTTTTCATTTTAGTACCAGACCTAACATTTGGCACAGATTTATGTCGTAGCTCATATTAAAATTAAAAATGATCATTTTTGGTAACAAATATAAATAAGTTATAACAAGATGAGCTACTTCCTCTGAAAGATGAAACTGAAAATCGCAGAAACTTATTTTTTATCAAATCTGAAGCAAACCAAAGACTTGAATATACTTGATTGATTTGTCAATAATTTGATTGATTTGTCCTAAAAAGTGTCCATACACTGCAAAAGGATGGCCATTATTTTATTTACACACCGACTAGGAAAAGGATTGTTTGACTCCTAAACTTTTAATTTAGTTGCCTTCCAAGACTAATTTATAAGCTGTATTTGTGCCATTTTTTTTAGAGCTTCACTCCGCTATTTGAAGGATAAAAATGTACCAAAGGCCAAAATACGTGGTTATAGGAAGACTTACTGGGTCTGTTTCTGATAACAATTAACCGTGCTTTGTTGTTAATTTAATGCATGAGAAAATGTCGCTTTATTGAACTTATTTGCCATTTTCCTGTGTGTAAAATGAGGAGGAATATGTTGATTGAGTTGGACGTGGTTAAAATAATTGGACGGGAGAGTTTTCTGCTGAAATGCCTCCTCTAATGTGTGATACTCTTCTGTCTGCAGAGGTGTCTGTGAGTAACCACAGCATCTTGGCTCAGTACTGCAAGGATCATCATGTGGGCCTGGTTGTGGTTGGACCTGAGGTACCATTAGCAGCAGGTGAGGCTTAATTTTCATCTAAATGCATCTACAGAACATGACGAGTTGCTGTGTTTTATCCGATTAGTCGAGCTGTGTTATTTGTGAACTGACAGATGACCTAAACTTTTTCCGTATCCTGTGCAGACATCGTCACCGATCTGACAGCGGCCGACGTGCCATGTTTCGGCCCGGTTGCTGAAGCGGCTCAGCTGGAGTCCAGCAAGAGTTTTGCTAAAGCCTTCATGGAGCGTCACAACATCCCCACAGCCCGTTACGGCTCCTTCACCAACCCCGAGGACGCCTGCCGCTTCATCCGCACGTCAGTATCTGCGTGTTTGTTTGTTTTTTCTACATCCACGAAAAGGAAACCCAACCTTCTAATCTGTTTAATATAGTGTTTCATATTATGAACTGTTGAGCCCTGGGCCATTTCTAATCAGAATGATTTCAATAGAACACAAAACGGTGGATTAGCTGATAGCAAAAGCTTCATGCATATAAAATAAAGTTATGAGTAGAAAATGGCAAAGCTAACACAATATTCATAATCACCATTTACTTTATTTTTGCTCTTGTTTGACTCGTTCAGTGAGTTTTAGCAGCCATGAAATAATACTTGTACTGTTGCATCAGCTTAGTGTTAGCTTAGTGCTGTAAAGTCTGTCTCAATGGGCTGTTTTATTAAATTATTCATGGCATACGCCGGTATCAGACTGTTAGTTTGTTGTAGATATTTGCCTTTAAATGCTTGTTGTTTAAGTTGTGTTCTGTTTTCTGACAGTTGGTTCATTGAACTGTTAACTGAGGTTCTGGTTGCATGAATCTAAGAAATGTATATGTTGCTACAAGCTCTTATGTAGTATTGTCATGGCAACATGTAACGCATGTAGTAGGCACACCTGGGCTTAAGAGGCAGAACTGATGGCGTTCTTCAACCCTGTATTTCATCAGTTGTTGTAACATCAGAAGTTCCTATAACTTCATTCTGAGCTTCTGTTCAATATGTGACTGTTCTCACTCATGTTGTTGATTCAAAGTCATCACTCTTGTCTGTTTGTCAAAATCATTTGTTCCTCGTTGCCCTCTCCCATCTAACGTGATATTTTTATGTTTCATGCATTACCTCTATTATCATTTTAATTTCCTACACAGATGTCACACTGAACTCCTTATTAGTGTTAAATTTATGTATTAAATTGAATTTAATTATAGACACCACTGTGAAGGAAAGTGAAAATGGCACAAATACACATAAAAACAAAGATAGGCCCAGGTGCAGAAGACACACATAACTGGCACAACAGCAGCACCTACAGACCCAGGTGCCTCCAAACGCCTTTAGTGTCTTGATGTTTAACCTCTTACATAGTCCCCATATTTTCTAAATTTATCGGGAACCCTGTGATGAAAGTCCCAATTTAAGAAAATAAACGACTGTCTCTTGTCGAGTGGATAAAAGTGTGTGTGTGTGGGGGGGGGAACGCTGTTGATTTCTAATTGAACATGTGCATTAAAAAAAACAGTGAATTGGAAACACTGTGTCCATTAAAACCACTGAACATGAATCGGTCTCAAATGGCAGGAGTCAAATAAAATAAGTTTTATCGCTGAAGTTTTTCCTCTGTTGTTTTGAATTAATGTTCCAAGATGATGATGATGTTCTTTCATGTACGAGTGCCCTCGGTGAATCATACGACGTACAGTAAGCAGACTGGAAACTTTTCTAGACAGAGAAAATTCTTTGAACTCTGTGAAAGTCATTTCTTCACTCGTATAAACCATCTTGGGCAGAACAACAGCTGTTATTTTTTGACAGGCTTCATCCATATGGATCCCAAAGCCATTCCCAGACAACACTGTGCTAAATGGTCCACAAAGATACATTTGCTGCTCTTTATCAGCCGTGCAGCATCTGTTCCAGATGTGTTTTCTGTGAAATGATGTTGATTCTTGGTGCATATTTCATTGTTTTGTGCATCTAAAGGGCTGATTTTCCAGCACTGGTGGTGAAGGCCAGCGGTCTGGCAGCAGGGAAGGGAGTCATTGTGGCCCGAGACCAGGACGAGGCCTGTCAGGCTGTGATGGACATCATGAAGGTATAGAACTGAGACATCTGTGCAATAATATTAACTCATTACAACCTAAGCATTGCTTCCAGACACCCCCCCTACAATCTGGTGCATTTCTGAAAAACCTGTTCACAATGGATAACTGTCAGGGGAAAGGTCAAATTACCTTAAAGGTAAATGTATGCAAATGACATTTTAAAGATTAAAAATAGCCAAACATTGAAAATGTCACATCTGGTCTGAAAGATGAAAACGCCAAACATTAAAAAAAATAAAATAAATAAATAAATTCAAGATACATGAGAAATATTTCAGTCAGTCAGAAAAATGTTGCACAGTGGTCTTAAAGGTGTAAACATCACTGTGGTCTTGAGGGTTGAAATGTGCTAATGCTACTGTGGTTATGTTGGTAAAAATGGATAAGTCACAGCTGAGCTTAAAGGGAATAACATGAAAGGCAAACCCTGAACATCTCATGCTGAGTTTTAAAGGTACAAATATCATCCCCAGTATCAAAGGTAAAATGTGCAAATGTTACACTTGGTTTTAAAGATATTAACGTCCTAAGTGATGCTCCCTGCAGTGTGAAAAACACGTATGTTACATCTAAGATCTTAGTGGGTTAGTAGTGGAAAGTGCAAAGTTTTAGAAAATGTCGCTTGAGTTTGCTGTAATGAAAAAAAAAAAAAGACATTACCACTTATCAGTCTTCAGGTTTGAAGCTAAAAGTATTATAATTTTCTTTAAGCATCACTTAAAAAGTGTCTGTATGAAGTTTGTACGGGTGTATAAATGTCATAAAAGCCTGCAGAGACATTTACTTGTGGCGTGTAATTAGTCGACTGAAAGTAGTTTTGCAGTGGGTTGGAAGCACTTCTCCGTTGTAGAAAAAGGAGAGTACCTGGAGCCTTTTCAGCCGCACCGCCACCTCGGGCTCTCAGACATGTTACCTGCTGGGTCAGAGGCATAATTTCTGTTCCAGTCTCAAATATTGGCCTTTGCAGGTTCCATAATCATTAGTGTAGAGGATTTCTGCAGGGGATAATTACATCCTCAACAGTTTGCTTTCGTTAAACGGAGTCTGTACCTGCGTTTCACAGGACGGAGCCTTTGGATCTGCAGGGGAGACGGTGGTGATTGAGGAGCTTCTGGAGGGAGAGGAGGTGTCTGTGAGTAGAGCGGTGTCATTTCAAACCGTCTGAGTTCTACCCAAAGCTCTGACGTTGTGGGGAAAACTGACCGGACTCTTCCTGTAGTGTCTGTGTTTCAGTGACGGCATCAGCGTTTATCCAATGCCTCCAGCACAGGATCACAAAAGACTGCAGGACGGGGACCAGGGGCCAAACACCGGCGGCATGGGGGCCTACTGCCCCACCCCTCAGGTAAGGCTCAACATGGGTGCTGAGTCAGCTTTCATACCTGTAGTCAGTGTTAATGTTAACGCCAATTTTTAGTTTAGTTGAAGTTATAGTCTTTAGACAAAAATATTTAGTTTTAGTCAAATATCATTAAAATTTAGTCGATTAAATCCTTATGTATTATATAAAGGGTCTGAGGTCATAAATTTGACTTGTATTAAATGAAACTTTGAACTATTATAGAATGGATTTAAGGTTTCACTGATGTTCTGTCAAACACAAATGTATCTTTATTTACCGCAGGTTTCATTAAAGGGCGTCTGAATCCTAATAAAAAACACTAATGTGAAGTAGATTATTTAGTTTTCTTTTGTATCAGAACCTCTGAAGACGGAAGTTTACCGCCAAAACATGTCAGGTAGGAGAAACTGATTATGTTTCTGATACAAAAGAAAACTAAATGAACCATAAGAACACAGACACTATGAACCTTGTTGGATTAATGTGAAGTAGACTCCTTCTGTCCCTGACTAACATTTACACATGGCTTTCTTCATGAAATTGAAACTTGTAAAAGTAGCAGTGACGCTGGTGCATATTAAACATATTGAAGTATAAATAGTGTTCACCAGAAACTATTTCAGTGGCTAAAACTGTCCAAAACATTTTAAAGGATGTCACATCTGATGCCACCAGAGATTTGAACTTCAATTTTGGGTGTTGCGCTCACGTTGTCCCGCCCCAACCTTTTTCTTCTGTCTCTGGACAATGTATTTATTCATTTAGTTGGTCTTTTTGCTCTCGTGAATGACTTATTTAGTTATTGTCTCGTCATAATTAGGAAAACATATGTTGTTGATGAAGAAAATTAACACAGCCCACAGGTCAGATAGTATTTTGACATTTCTCAAAATGCAACGACGCGTAACATGACATGAAACCAAAGCAGGAGTCGACTGGACATGATTCAGGGAAAGTTCTCCAAGTTCCAAAAACATTGACTGTGATGAGATTAAAAATAAACCGCTTGACTTAGACCAGTGTTAAAAGAAGTTTGAAGAAGTTAAAACGATAAATGAAAAGGTCCATGACCAAGGGATTGGTTTAGGTCTGGAGGCCGACTCCAGGTGTCTCCTGTCGGTTAAATGTCGATGTGGTATTTCCCTGTTTGGACAATAAAAATGAAATTCACCTTATTTTTTCTTTACATAGACAAATTGAGTCGGTCTCCAGGAGGAAATTCATTACTAATTTAGCAAAGCAACTTGTAAAGCAATGCCTTAAAATAAACCATTACCTGCTGAAAGTGTAACTTTACTTTGTTCTGAATCTCAGTTCATCTACCAGATGGTTTTGAAAAGTGTTAAAAAAAAATCATTAAATGCCTGAGGTGTGGAGATGTGAGATGAAATGTGTAAATGAGTGGCCTCCACAGCTTCCATGTGTGTGTCTGAGGGCACACATCCTGATTAAAGGGTGTTAAATTCTTTGTGACTTGTAAAACATGAACAGCTGATTCCACATCATCAGGCAGTATGACTTATATTCACACATAAATGCAGATTTATTTATTGTAAAGATACAGTTTTTAATATTAACACTAGTATTTATTTTAATAAGTGTGATCATAACTTAGTTCACTTATAAACTTATTCCAAGTGTGGAGCAACTGAACCTGAAATTCAATAATTTACCAAAGAACCAGTGGTCCACAGACACTGAAGAACAGCTTCACACAGGTTTCCTGGCTGTTCTGTGCTCCATCCTGACACCAGGAAATTGCATGAACTCTGAAGGTACAGAAACAGCATGAAGCTTTCCCACATGAAGGAAACTCATTTATGAGCAAAATGACAAAGCCCAGTCCTTGGCTGATGAAAAGGATCAGACTTCAGGTCACATGATGCTTTCTTATTGGGTCATTTGAGGGTGAACCTGAGGACCGTGTCCCTGCCTGAATAACACTGACAGTTCTGTCACATTTGGGAGCGTGTTTTATGAGGCGTCGATGTGGCCTTTTACTGTTAGTGTCTTTATAACAGAAAATGTTTGTACAGACAAATGCACTGAAACTGGTATTTAAAGTAGAGTTTTTATTCCAACTCTCGTCTTATGTGCAGCTGTGGTCGTTGAACTCCATGCTGCTCGTAACTATTCATTTGTTTTCAGGTGAGCAAGGATCTGCTGCAGGTGATCAGAGAAACTGTGCTCCAGAAGACGGTGGACGGAATGAGAAAGGAAGGAGTACACTACGTAGGTAAGTTCACTCGCTTGCTTTGTCTTTTTGAGTCTCGTCACTCCCCTCCTCTGTCTGTGGAGTGTTCTTAGATGTTTGTTCTTTCTTTCAGGTGTCCTTTATGCAGGGATGATGTTGACCAAGCAAGGCCCCAAAGTGCTGGAGTTTAACTGCCGCTTCGGAGACCCCGAATGTCAGGTGTGTTTTTTAATCTGTGTAAATGGGGCCCAGATTCACTTCCTCTGGACCTGGGCTTGGACCTCAGGTTCCAGGTTTGCCTCAAGGTATTTATCCTTGGATCATTTCCACCCGAGTAAGGACTGTCAGGTACAAGGATTAAATTTATGCCTGGCTGCACACTGTATGGAACTCCCTGGAAGAACCCTGGAGCACACAGTAGTTCATTATATGCTAGCAAAAGGAAAATGCAGAGTTTTCTGAAATGTGGAGACAGTTTGAATGCTGTTAAGAGTCTGTTTTGTGTTGCCGTTAGTCAACTACTGTATTTTCCGGACTATAAGCCGCTCCTTTCTCGCTTTGAACCCTGCGGCTTCTACAATGATGCGGCACGAGATATACGTTTTTACGAGCTAACAGCCTCCGGGGGCCGCCCCGGCAGAAAGTGCAAAAGCGAGACAGACGAGTGGAAGAGGTGATGCGCCGAGGAAGACACTAGTTTTACATTTAACTCATTCATACACCCTCATCATGGAAAGACACAAAGAAATAAGAGGATTTCAATGGTTTCAGTGGCAGGAGGAAGATGGAGATAAAGATCAAGGACTTTAGTGTTTGTTTTTTTAGCAGTCGTTTTACTGCCATGGCACAGGCAGAGTTTGGGGGGGAAAAAGCAGTGAAGGGATGGAAATAAATATTTAAATAATCTTTTTGTGTAAATATCTACACCTGCAGCTCATAGTTAGGTGCAGCTAATATTAAAGTGAGTCTTATAGTCCAGAAAATACAGTAATTTATAAATGAACAACTGTCTATATACTCTTGCATGTAGAAGACTGGAGTTGAAATTTCTGTGAAAATCTTTACTGTTCTTCATTGCCTCATCTCATCAGTGTGTGTGTGTGTGTGTGTGTGTGTGTTAACATGTAGGCGAGCAAAATAACATAAGAAAGTAAAGCTTCTATTTTCAGTAGCAGCTTTACCTCAAATAATATTATAAGTGCAATAGACATTGTAACAGACTCTGCAATGCAAATTCATCCAATAAAAATGGCAACAAAAACAAAACCCATACACAACACATAATCAGGCTTCCAACGTGTCCTGGAAAACCTGGAAAAAGGGGAAAAAAGGCTGAATCTCCTTGAAACAGTTCAGTTATCCTGGAAAGTTATTTATCCTCCCCCTGTGTTGTGACCTTGTGTCCCTAAATTGAGATGAAACACAGGAAATGGTTTCTCAGTGATTTTTTTGGAAATATATTATATTTATATATATATTTCTTAGAGGTGCAGGAGAGAAAAAGACAAAAGAAAGTTGAGTTGAACATTGTAACTCCACTCTGTCAGGCTAATGAAGTGCTACGCTATGATCTGTGTCATTACACATTATAATTTTGGTCAAACACCTTAATTTTTGTGCATGAAAAGAGGAAAATGAAGTTAAAAGTGCTCACTGACTGTGCTTTTCACAATGCAGTATTGAGTCAAAATGTGAATGCATGAGAGAACTAGTGAAATTCCTCCTTATATCAGAATATATATAAATGTAGATCCTCTGTGTATTTAAGGGACAGCATTATCCAACCAGCACTTCAGTCATTAGGTTTTTCATTCATTATTATTATTATTATTTCATCTCTAAAGCAGATAATTTCCCAAAAATTGTAGACTAGATGTAATGTTTAAAGTGAGACCAGTAAAGTAAATCCTTCCCAGATATCAGACTAACCTCAGATCTGTCCTAATATTCTGTCCCGTGTGTCAGGTGTTGATGCCTCTGCTGAAGAGTGACTTGTACGAGGTGATCTGGAACATCCTGGATGGTAAACTGCAGTCCCACCCCCCTGAGTGGCACCAGGACAGCTCTGCAGTCACTGTGGTCATGGCCAGTAACGGGTACCCGGGTTCCTACAAGAAAGGAGTGGAAATCACTGGTACGTGGCTCACAGATGGAACGTGTCGGACTCATTTACATTAGGAACAGCTGTGTTGGTTCCGTTTTTGTTTTAGACAGAGAACTAGTATAGAAATGTGTCTGTTGGATTTCATGCCTTACTGTCGTCGGTTATTCAGACATGTACAAATATGCTACACAGTCTGTTGTAAAATGTCTTTCCCAAAGAAAAAAAAAATACAATAATTACAAAAATTTAAAAAAAAAACATTTAAAATCATGCTCCTCCTCAGGTTTGTCCCAGGTCGAGGACATGGGCCTGCAGGTTTTCCACGCAGGCACAGCCCTGAAAGAAGGAGGAGTTCTGGTCTCCAGTGGGGGGCGGGTCCTGACTGTAACCGCCGTAAGGTCGTCACTGGAGGCGGCGCTGGAGGCAGCCAATCAGGGTGTGGCAGCCACAGGCTTCCCCGGCGCTGTTTATCGCCGTGACATTGGCCATCACGCTATCGCTTTCCTGAAAGAACCCAGGTGTGTGTGTGTGTGTGAACATGACAGAACCAGAACACACGGTTCATTGCTTTGTTTCCCCTTTGAGTGCATGTGTTGTAGTTTCCCTTTAATGAGACTGTACCTTAGATCTAGCTGATCCATTCATGCGTTCTGTACCAGAGGTCTGACCTATAAGGACAGCGGCGTGGACATCGCCGCTGGGAACAGACTGGTTGACATGATCAAGCCTTTGGCCAAGGCCACATCCCGCCCTGGTAATGTGATCCTTCTGTTCGAGCAGAGACTCTGTCATCCACCCAAACGACGCTTGATTTCATCACAAATTGCTTCTTGTCCTTTGACCAGGATGTAACGCAGACCTCGGGGGTTTCGCTGGACTCTTTGACCTGAAGGCTGCGAGCTTTGTTGACCCCATTCTGGTTTCTGGCACTGACGGGGTCGGGACCAAACTCAAGGCACGAACTTCATCTGAATCCATTTTTAACGATTTGGAGGATTTATGTAATAATATTTTTTGGGGGGGGGGGGTCACTATTGAGTCTTAATAGCTCCAAATCCCTCAAATGATGAAGCTAAACCTTAAACCCACCTTTAAAAACGGTGTCTTTGGTAAACTTCAGTCTGTCCTGTGCGTCGTTCTCTCACAGGTTGCTCAGGTGTGCGGGCAGCATGGCGGCCTCGGACAGGATCTGGTTGCCATGTGCGTGAACGATGTGCTGGCCCACGGCGCCGAGCCACTGTTCTTCCTCGACTACTTTTCCTGTGGGTCTTTGGATGTGGAAATGGCCGCCACGGTGGTCGGAGGCATCGCGAAGGCCTGTGAGACGGCCGGCTGTGCGCTGCTGGGTGAGAGACGCAACACGGATAGAAAAGTCTGAAACGCAAAGTAGAAATATGGCACGGCTGGTTCATTTTCTGTGTCCGTGGACAGGGGGGGAGACGGCAGAAATGCCAGGCGTCTACCTGTTGGGCGAGTACGACCTGGCTGGGTTCTGCGTGGGGGCGGTGGAGCGGGGGTCCTCACTGCCCCGGCTCAGGGACATCACAGAGGGAGACGTTCTGATCGGCGTCGCCTCCTCTGGTATCCATAGCAACGGCTTCAGCCTGGTCCGACAAGTCCTGCAGCAGAAACACATCAGCTTCAGCTCCCCCGCCCCCTTTGGGAAACCAGGACAGACCGTTGGTGAGTTTCACATCTGAACCCAGAGCTCCTCCGCAGACGTTTGTGTACGTGTTCCTCTTGTTGTTGTTTTGGGTTTTTTTTTTTGTTCTTTGCTGTTTTTTTTATTTTGTTGCATTTTTCGGCATGAATATATTATATACTTCTTAAAATCCAGTGTGTTTTTTTTATTCTTGCATGTGTTTTATCCTCCCATGATGCATTTGGCACCCTCTGGTTCCCGTTGTGGCAAAAAACAACCATGAAATCATCATACAACAGTTTTTTTTTGTTTGTTTGTTTGTTGTTGTTGTTGTTTTTACAGATCTCTTCAACAACTTCACCTCTGCTCAAACATTCAACATTTTTTTTCTTTCAGGATTTTAACCCTTTGAATTCCAGTTTAATTGTGTGGACATTGACTTCCATTACAACCACATTTTTTAATCCCGCTGCTGTTGTACTTAATAACTGCACTGTTTGACATTTTTACTGTATTTGTAATAAATCACTCAGAATTCGAATGATTAACACTATCACATATGTTTTGGAGCTTCCCTAATCTACTTGATTTTTGGTATTCAGTATTTTCTTTCTTCTCCAGAGCTTTAGAAGTTTAATATAGAACCATCTCCAGTTGCTAGTATTTTTTGGAGTAACACCTGAAGAAGTTAGTATAGGCAGCTGGGGCAAAACAGTTATAGCATTTTCAACACTACTTGCCAGACACATTATATTAATGAAATAGAAAGATAAATCCCCACCTACTTTTCAACACTGGATTAATGATGTCATGAACTATCTGACACTTGAAGAAATATATACAGGATAATAACCTTAAGTTCTGTCACAACCTGTAAAAGACAGATTCTAATGACACTGTAATGATATAAATCTTGCTGTGAGTGTGGTCCCTCTTTTAATTTACCCTTTATTTATTTATTTATTTTTTTCCTTATGTGGTGGTGCGATAGGGCTGGATGGGGCGGGGTTTATTATTATATGTTTGTTTTTTTCTTGTCAAAACACAATAAAGACTTGAGATTAAAAAAAAAAATCCTAAAATAAAGTAAAAAAATAAATAAAAGGGTTAAAATCCTGAAAATTGTTGAATATTAGTTTTGAGCAGAAGGTGTAAGAGATTTTATTTATTTTTTTAAAAAAGCAAGAAAACATGTTAGATTTTTGCCATGGAAGTATAACCAGAATGCAGTAGATCTGAGCCGGTCTTAAAGTGGACCTCTGTTTTCAGGGGATGTTCTGCTGACACCAACTAAGATCTACAGTCGTCTGCTCCTGCCCATCCTCCGCAGCGGCGCCGTTAAAGCCTACGCCCACATCACAGGGGGAGGCCTTTTGGAGAACATCCCTCGGGTGCTGCCCCCAGAGCTGGCAGTCGATTTAGGTGAGATGAAAGCGCACGGACACGACTTCACAGAAACCGAAAGTGTTGACGGCAACAAATTCGGAGAACGCCACAGGATGCAACTACATTTGTGAAATCCTCCTAGAAATGAAATTAATGAAGGCGGTAGTTGATGCTCTGGCCTCATGAATATTTCTCTGTTTCCGACTCAGATGCTTCTCGTTGGAACATCCCCCCGGTGTTTTCCTGGATCCACCGGGAGGGCAATATGAGCGAGGAGGAGATGGCCCGTACTTTCAACTGTGGCCTGGGGGCAGTGCTGGTGGTCTCCCCACACGACGCTCCGAGGGTCTTGGAGCAGCTGCAAGCCCAGGAAGAGGCCTGGATAGTGGGGTCTCTGTCCCAGAAGCAGCCAGGTGAAGTCAAAGACGTCCGAAATCAGTGTAGAACCCAGTAATGTAGAATGTGACTGAACCTGACCACCGGATCTTATGCATTCTTTAATATGTTCATTGTATTATTATTGCTTCTTATTTTACCTCCAGCTGCTCCTGTTTTTAAATAGACTTATTATATTATATATTATTACAGAGATCTGGTTTTAATTCATCTCCGTCTTTTTACTTCTTGGTATTTCTGATGTGTTCCTTGTATGTTTCAAGTGCTTTGTGTTTTGTCTCGGCTGTATTGGAAGTGAGGTTGTTTCCTCAACGTATATCTATATATACATAAAGGTTATATCTTTGCAGTTTTAATTCAGGGCTTGAATATGTAAT
The DNA here is from genome assembly GCA_029822895.1 of Maxillicosta whitleyi. Lineage (NCBI taxonomy): Eukaryota > Metazoa > Chordata > Actinopteri > Perciformes > Neosebastidae > Maxillicosta > Maxillicosta whitleyi. The sequence continues at coordinate 1,203,779 of JAPSES010000124.1, read as the reverse complement.
TATTTGATCTTTTACTGTATAATAAGATGTGTGTACTTTGTCTTCCTGTGTGTGTGTGTTTGTGTGTGTGTGTGTGTAGGTGCAGAGCCTGTGGTTGTCCGTAACCTTAAGCAGAGTCTCAACAATGCAAGCCTGGACACTGGTGCAGCTGAGAAAAATGGCGGTTGCCATGGTGACAGCAGCAAGGCACATAAGAGGACCAGAGTAGGAGTTCTCATCTCTGGTACAGGTGTGTTTGTTTTGGTTTAGTTTAGTTTTTTTTTATTAACCTGAACCTCAGTGACAGATAGGACAGGAGGTGGGTTCCTTAATGCTTACATCTCATTTTTTGGTTCACATGTGACTCAGATCGGTTTAGTTTTTTTGTCGTATTGGCCCGACTGTTATGACATGTGATATTTACAATTCAGATCCAGACCACGTCCATATGTGGGCTGAAGTCAGATGCAGTTTTTTTGTCATACAACTTGAAAATTTATCCTGAGACCCAGGAAAGTAAAAGTTTTGTCTTTTTTATATTAAATGTCTTTGGCATAATGTCACAGTGTTTTTTTCTAGATAGATTTTTATTTTTTTATTTTTTTTTTATGAAATGTTCTTTGCAGTGGAAAATGTAAAGCCGTGAAGCTGTTGTCCTATAACAGAACACACAAAGGCATTGCTGGGTCTGAGGATATGGAAAAATTCTGGGTTTTGGAGATTGTTCCGGACCTGTGTTGTACTGAAACGGAAGGATGTGATTCAAAATCCTTTATTGTCATTCAGACTGCACAATGATGTTGCCTTTGGCCATGACAAAAACATCTGTTTTTTTGTTTTTTTTTTCCAGTCGTCATCCATAGCACAGAAAATACAAACAATAACTTCACGTCATCAGACTGAACCTAAATGCTAATACTCCTCTGCTACATTACAATCAGCTTTGGACTCCCCAGAACATCAAAAATAACATGGAGATCGACTTTCCCCCCTCCCCAGGCACCAACCTGCAGGCCCTCATTGAGCAGACCAAGTCCCCAGTCAGCCCCGCTCAGATCGTGGTGGTCATTTCCAACAGGCCCAGTGTCCAGGGTCTGAAGAGAGCCTCGCTGGCTGGGATCCCAACACGGGTAAACGACAACACAATCACAAACACACACGGGCATCGAGACAAAAGTTGTTACCGTCTGTTTGTCCCAAACAGGTGGTGGACCACAAGCTGTATGGGAGCCGAGCAGAGTTTGACGGTACCATCGACGGCGTGTTGGAAGAGTTCGGAGTAGAGCTGGTTTGTCTGGCGGGTTTCATGAGGATCCTAACCCCAAACTTTGTCAAAAAATGGAACGGTAAGACAACAGTTTGCATTCCTCAGCTGTCGTATTAGCGATTTCAGCTTTTTCATCAAATAACTCGTGTTAAAATAGTGTGTAGTGCGTCCTACTAGACGAATACAGTCAGTGTGTGGAGTGAAAGTGTATTTTAGAATAGACTTTGTCATCATTGTGTGTACAAATTTTTAAAAAAAAATTAAAGTGAATAAAAAATTACAATAAGAAAATTGAATATACATTTTACAAAGTAACCCAAGAAGTAAATATAAAAATATGAATAGATGCAAATTTACAGTATGTGACAGTAATAAGGTCATTATATTAATGATTCAGCATTTGTCAAATAATGTAAATATTTAGTGTCGTGCATCGTGAATGTGGAGTCGTATTTTGTAAGATTTGATCCAGTCTTCTGCATTTAGTGGAACTGTGTAAATGTAACAGTATCAATGCTTGTGGTTTTTCATCTGATGGAAGAATCCTTTATTTTGAGCTTTTACCATCTACTCCACTTATGTTTAATCATTTGATCCTTGAAAAATCTCCAATTTTTACTGCAAGTATCTGAGTTTTGTACTTTATCCTTTGGAGCAAAATGATTCAGACACTACTTTAAAATGTACCGACTGCCGTTTTGACTGGATTGAAATATGAATTGTACTGAACATCCAAACAGCCCCGAGGATAAAGTATCCTCCTGCATGTAAACTATAATATTCTAAGCACTAACCGTAACCAAAGCAGTGGCCTTTATGCTTTTACAAGTGGAATGAGGTCAAAGCAGATCAGTACACATTAGCATTTTTTTTTTTTTTTTTACAGCTGAATGAGTCTGTAAGAAATATTGGTTGTGTATTTTGGTAAAAAAAAAAAAATGCAGTATTTCTATCATATCTAAAGGTTGTTTGGTCATGCACAAAAAAAAGTGCCATAAGTCTTCACATTTTGACTAGTTTTCCCAGAAAGATTATTGGCTTTTACATGAGCTCTGTTTATGGAGGTTAGTTTTAAGTGTAGGTAATGTAATCCATTATTCCTTTTTTAATAATAAAGTCGTAGTATCAGGACTTTACAGGAGCTCAAATGTCCGTCCAACCCCAAAGATGCAGTTTGATGCTACTGTGGAAATGACAGATGTAGAAGCTCTGATTTCTGACGATGACTCTGTGTGTTCCTTTCCTTTAATGTCACAGGGAAACTTCTGAACATCCATCCGTCTCTGCTGCCTTCATTCAAGGGAGTGAACGCCCAGCGACAGGCCCTGCAGGCGGGGGTGCAGATGAGCGGCTGCACGGTCCACTTTGTCGCAGTAAGTTCTGGCTCTAAAGGCCCATTTATGCTCTACCTTAAATGCATGTACAGACTTCTGTCCGTCTGTCTGTCTGTCCTCTGGGAGCGTGTAAACCCAACTGTAGGCGCAGTGTGGTGGTGATATGAAAATAATTTCCACAGAATTGGTGGAAAAACTGACATATTTACAAGAACCACCCTCCTCAATCTCAACATTAGTAATGCCTCCTATTTGTAAATGTGTCCTCTTCATGTTAATTCAGTGTGGCGCCCTCTGGTGGATTGTCATTCCACCACAGTGGGCACATGGAAGTGTATTTGAAACAGACAAACCTGTTTCTGTACACATAGGTTTGTCTGTTTCAAATGTTGCTGTCTTTACATTTCTATGCGTCCATTGTGTTGGAATGAGTGTTTGGCAATCAGTCCACCAGAGGGCGCCACTCTGAATATTTGGCAAATATCAGAAAAAAGTAAAAATGTTATAATAAACATGGCAGTGACAGAGGACATATTACTATTGTGCATGGTTCCCAGCATATTACTTTAGTTTGGGTTCATATGCACAAGAACCCAGAGGACTGGGAAACGCAGATGGAATGAACACAAATACAAGGCAAAAGAAAATTTATTTGTAAAGTGCATCAGTGTTTTACAGAAACAAGAGACAAGTTTAAAAAAAAAAACAATCACACGCAATAATACTTTAAAAGAAGAGTGCATCTTTTAGTTGTTAAATGTACAGTTGAACGGTCTAGTCTTCCCTGGTCCTCCTAATACTTAGTAGTTACTGCAGATCATTTATCCACCTGCTTGACTAGTTTCAGCTACTTCCTGTGCCCTTCGTTAGAAGAGTCACATGATGTTGTTGTGATGTGTCTTATTGACCCTATTCCGCATTTTGTTAGAACTTTCAGTTATCCAGTTCAGCTAGAGATGATTACTTGTTGGTGGGGTCACTGGGCTGCCTGGTCACACAGCAAGAGTTGGTGAAGAGGTAATTAATTGCTTGTTTGTGTCATAGCTGTGGTCTGACATGGACAGATCTTCCCACTGTGTTCCTGCGTTGCAGTGTCCGGTCATGTGATCAGCCTCTGCTGCATCGCTCGTTGATGCCTCTATAATGAGAGTAAATAACTACTGCTTATCTATGTTACATGACTGAACTACAGTTATTCTGAAGACACAATATTTAACCATATGTCAGCTTAAAAAGTATTAAACAGTGTGTTATGGTTAATAAGCAATAAGTAGCGCAAATGTAGTTAAAGGTTGCTAGCTCGCGGCGTGTCAGAGCAACTCTACTGACAACTGTCAGATTACCTGCTCTGACACGCCGCGAGCTAGCAACTTTTAGCTACATTTGCTACACTCGCGCTACTTATTGCTTATTAACCATGTTATTAACACACTGTTTAATACTTTTTAAAACGACATGTGGTTAAATACTGTGTTTTCAGAATAACTGTAGTTAAATCATGTAACATAGATATTTACTCATTATAGAGGCATCAACGAGCGATGCAGCAGAGCCTGCTCACATGACCGGACACTGAGACGCAGGAACACAGTGGGAAGATCGGTCCATGTCAGACCATATTTATGCCACAAACAGGCAATTAATTACCTCTTCACCAACCCTGACTGTGTGAGGAGGCAGCCCAGTGATCCCCCCAACAAGTAATTCATCTCCAGCTTTACTACAGGAACTGGATAACTGAAAGTTCCAACACAATGCGGAATAGGGTCAATAGACTGTTTAGACAAGATGGTAAGACAGACGGGAGGGTTTATGCCCCCTGCTGTATGACATCTTTTCTTGAACAGCCTATGACATGTCACAACAACATCATGTGACGCTTCTGATGAAGGACACAGGAAGTTGCTGAAACTAGTCAAGCAGGTAAATAAACAAACAATCTGCAATAATTGTAAGTAGTAGACAGCATGAAACTTTACCAAATCTTCTGTCGGTGCTCAGTCTGAAGGCTTTGTTTTGTTCTGGTCCTGCAGGAGGAGGTGGATGCAGGGGCCATCATCGTGCAGGAGGCGGTCCCCGTCCTCTGGGGGGACACGGAGGACACTCTGTCAGACAGAATCAAGGAAGCCGAGCACCGGGCCTACCCCAAGGCCATGGACTTGGTGGCCAGTGGGAGCGTGCGGCTCGGTGAGGATGGCCGCATCAGCTGGAATAAAGCACAGTTAGAAAAGTAATGAGTCAAAGTCTGAGATGTTTGAAAAGTGATTCTGTAGATGAAACAGCAGCATTCATCTCATCCTTTTAGTCTCTTAGCACGTCTTTGCATTATACTTGAAATGAAAACTACATTCCATTTTTCAGCTTTTTAGATAAATGTTGTGTGCATGAAATGTCATTAAACCTGCTCTGATAAAATACAAGACTTGGTGTGATCTTGCCTCTTGAGGATCTGTTTCAGAAAAAATAACACCCCCTTGTTTTGTCTGATTCTTAATCAAAAAAAGACTGCAAAGAAATGGAGGGAAAAGAATGAGTTTCATCATTTGATCTTTTTGCAGTCTGTTGCAGACTAATGTTTAAAGGTTAAATTCTTATATTTTTGTAAACATTAAAATCCCTGTTGCGTAAAATAAAAGGGTTTTGTCCATGATGGTTTTATCCATTTGTGGTGCACTGCAGTTTGAGAAGCTACCACTAGAGGGAGACATTGGAACGTTAATGAGAGTGAGTTCAACCAAAACTATGAAACATTAAAGGGATATGCCACCCCCAGACCAAATTCAGTGTACCCCCCACACTCCCCAGACTAAATATCTGTGTGGAAGCATTTTCCTGATGACCCAGCCAATGTCCGAATCCATGACAACTGACCACTGGCTGGCGATGCGTAGT
>JAPSES010000124.1:1181130-1198207 GCA_029822895.1 Maxillicosta whitleyi | reverse complement strand
ATATATATATATATATATATATATATATATATATATATATATATGAAGTTTCCTGTTGGGTTCCCTGTCCTGACCTGGACTCTGTCTGTCCTTGTTTCTCGATGGGTCGGACAAGCTTCCTCGTCACCGGCAGCTTGGTGACATCCACGACCCTGGTTTCTCCGCTAGGGTAGCTAAACTCCAGGGCGCCGTTCCACTCGCCCTGAACACGACACACCACTGCATTGGTGGGGTTGTGCTTCACCTCCGCTGTTACCCTAATGATCAGACACACAAAAGCAATAATTCACACTGGATACATATTATTTTCAAGAAACTGAAGATGTGATTTTAATTCTGACATTAAGTTTTTCTTTTCCCAGTAAGAGTAAAAATACAAGTAAAAAAAAAAAATCTGGGATTGTGATTAGTGAAACTACTGTGAACGTTTTGTTAATTTGGAAAAAATTATGATGATTGTGGCAAATTTCAAGACTGGGGAGTATTTTTGCATTAATGTTTGCAAATACAACATTAAGAGTTCCTGGACAAACTAATAAATCTCATTTTCAAACCCATTGTTTATTAGATGTCATTAATCAAAGCTTAAACACAAATCAACACTACATTAAAACTTGGCTAAATCTAATCCATTCCTCAAAATAAAGATAAAAGTACATAAGATATGAATTTAAAACCCATGATTAAAGAACAGTAAACATTTTATAATGACAATAACTCAGGATATCATCTATTTCAGTCCAAATCGACATAAATGTTAGACTAGAGGATGGACTCACTTGTGCAGTTTGCCTCCATAAAAAGGTTTGGTCTGGAAGGTGATGACGGCTGAGTATCCCGTCTTGGTGCAGCCAATGTTGACCTTCCCGCCCAATTCCACCCACGGCACAGTGAGGATGGAGCGAGCGTACGCACAGGGCAGCGTGAACGTGTATTCTTCATCATGCTCCAGTAAATACAGACAACCTAAAAACAAAAACATGATCAGAAGAAGTTAATCATGTTCTGTAACATTCTGCTTTTATTATGAGCAGAAGTGAAGTGGAGGTAACACTGTATTCATGTCAAGTGGATTTGAAGAGGGTTTTTTTTTCCCTCAGATGTTTTAGCTGATAAAAGCAGGGGAACCTCAGCTGTAACTGATAACATGGCTCTGTTCCATTTAGTTGACCCAGGAGGCCAACCAGTGAACCAACATTCACTATTCAATGGCCTGAAACTGAGCTACCGAAATGGGACGCAGTCATTTTTAACTACACCGATTCCGCCTGTGTGTTGAACAAAAGGTTTCACCAGTCCACATGCACCTGTTACAACGATGTGTGTTAGTGTCTTATGGGAATATAAAGAAGATACTGGAGAAACAACTAGCTGATTCATTCAACTGTGTATAGCATAGTACAGAATAGTATAGTACAGTATAGTATAATATAATATAGTATAGTATAGTATAGTACAGTATAGTATAATATAATATAGTATAGTAAGTGCACTGACTGCTGCGGTTTCTCAAAAGTGGACAAAAGCCTGATAATTCCCTAAATTAAGAATTAACAGCATTTCCATAATAAACACTTAAGTTTGTGTTTAATCTTGCCGTGTGTGCTTTCATTATGTTAAATGTGTTCAATGTTTAACTCAAGAGAAAACTGTAATTAATTCATTATTGATTTGATTATAACCCCTTTACTGAGTTGAATGAAAAAATGCACGTATGTCACTAAATGTACCGTCCACTTTATTTTAGCTTGTGAAGTCCGAGTAAAATGCTCATTGGGACAGGGACTATGTTTGAGACTACTTTGATTAAATGTAGGAACAGAGGTGGTTGATCTGCACGTCCGGTCTTGTCCTTTATGGCAGGGGTTACCAATCCTGGTCCTCGAGGGCCATTGTCCTGTTTTATTTCCCTCTTCCAACACACCTGGTCGTCATTATCAAGCTTCTGCAGAGTTTGATGATAGGTTCATCATTTGATTCAGGTGTGTTAAAAGAGGGATACATCTAAAACATGCAGGATACCGCCCCTCGAGGACCAGAATTGGTGACCCCTGCTTTACGGTTTTGACTGAGAAATTTCTAGTGACATTAAATCACATACAGTGTTTGATCAAACAGACATGAATGGTGATTTTGAAGTAATTTCACTGATGCTCTTCTTAACCAGTGATTCTACTTTTTACAAGTCAAAGCCATATTTTCTGACCTTCTCCTATCATGGACACTCCAATGGACATGCCCATGAATTTGCTCTTGGTCCAAACGTGTGTGTTCACACACATCCGCCTCTCCTGGCATTCGGCGTAGAAGCCAGACACAGGGGGGTGGTGAGACACCTGCTCTGCAACAAAGCGCACTTGGTAAGGATCCTGGGGGGTGCTTGGGTCTGGGGTACCCGGCGTAGGCTCCCTGGAGGCCTCGGGCCTCTTGGGCACCTTCCAGGAGCAATGGAAAGTCTCGCCTATGATGGGGTTGTAGGGCTTCTTGGCGATGGCCCCCTTACGGCCCTCGTGGAAGGAGGTGAGGTAGTACTCCACAAAGCGGACCATTCGGTCCTCAGGACTGCTGCCATCAGTGATGGTCACAAAGAGGTCCGGGTGGGACATGAAGTCAGCATACATCTCCAATAAAGAGCGCTTCTCTAGGATGAAGGTGGGGAGGACCACCTGGAAAAAAAAAAAAAAAAAGTCCACATAAAGAAACAATGAACCTGGTCTACTACTATCTCAGTAAATCAGGCATGTGACATCCCACGGTCATGGTCTGGACATGACCCTGGGGCATCCACTAAATCTCCATCTGAGGCAAGCCAGAGGATCCACCAGATTACTGTGATAAATCAGAAACCCAAGAGGAGGATATCCAAATACTGAACACATTGACACTGCAAGATAGAATGTCTGTCTATCCAGGCCTTGTCCTTGGGCTTGTTGTTTTCTTTAGCAGAGTGTGTATCCAGGACTGGTAATTACAAAGCAACAAGTGATTACTTAAGCCTGTAAGATCGGCCAGTCCAGCAAATTATTCATTTAGTAGGCTCCCTCCACATAATTTTAGAATATCTATATTAAAAAAATATATAATAAATAGATAACATATTTATAAATATGCCTCTTTAGGTGTTATTTTAACTATTCATCCAAACAATTACATTAACAATCAAGTTAACTTTCACTATAACAGTGTGGATGAAGTTAATGAATTTCACTATATACTTTAACACATGTAACATAACTGTATTATTTATTAAATTTAATACATTTAAGTGGTCAAATTTAGAAGGACACATTTATTGTGAGGCTGGTATAGAGGTAAAACAGGACAAATATAGGACATGTCATAGATCACAGAAATGTAGGTCAAGGCCAAGTGGATCCAGTTCACCACGTCTGCAGACAATGTCACACCCAAGGCACGATCTGATTGGATGATTGGTAGCAGTCATTGAGTATTTGACTACCACCAGACAGGGAAGTACAAAAAAAGGAATCACTCAGTGGGAAAATAAATAAAAAATAACTAAATAAATAAACCACCCTATTTACCCCTTTGTTTTTGCTTTATTTAAATAAGTAAAAAGCAGGTGATCCGACCAAGTGGAGGGGCTATGTGTCACAGTATTCACTCATTGTGGGAATTTGAATAAAAACTTAATAATTCAAGTTTTTCTTATGCAACCGGAATGACTTTAAAAGCCCCATTCCACACCAAGCGGTGACTCTGGGTCCACAAATGCCTAAAATCATCTACACTTCAGTCTTGTCATGTCTTAAGAAACTGGTAAAATTATGAAGCTAACATTTTATAGTGTCATCAGGGACTTCGGGCTGTTTTAAAAGGGTTTTTGTGAAATATTTATCTAGACTCCACCATGAGAAAAACTACAAAAACAAACCAACATTGAACTAATACGCACCAATGCTCATCCAGCTAGTGTGTCTCACTGTGTCACATTGGCGTACCCCATCACTTCCCATCACTCATGTACTCATGTAAGTCAGATGATAAAATTGTTTAATTAATTAATTTTATGTAATATGACAAGATGTAGCTTCAGATTTAATGAGCCATTTGCAGTTTCACTGTACCGACCATGTGTACTTAGACTTGCATGGCTTAATCTTTGAGACAAGCATAGTATTAAAGTATTAGTAGTATTATAGAATCAACGTATTGATGTCAGGTAAGTGCACCAAACATTTTTATTATTTTAACAAAGTTGCAACTATGTGCACTACTTCTGCACATGGTTTTAATGAACGCTGTTTTTACACGTTCAATATCTTTTGCATTACTGGTGGTGTTCTATTTGTATATTTTAGTTTGGCGTTTTATGTATGGTTTTAGCACTGAGTTTTACTGTGTTTTATGTAGATTTTTGTGGATGAACATTTTATTTTCTGCAACTTCAGCTGCTGCTGACTTGGCAAACAGCGTTTTTTTTTTTTCAAATCATCATTAAAAACACATATTTCTGCTTCAAACACATTATCTTTGAAAGGGCAAATTTAATGTGTCTGTATCTTGACCAACACAACACTAATGAGGAACTTTACATAACATTACAGCTGCTTGGGAAGTCGTAACACAGACTGTATGGCAAAGAAACATCTTTTTCTCAGTATGGATATAAAATGCAGGGTTTCCCTACTATTGTAAGACTTTGGACCCACCGGACTCATGTCATCTCATTCCAGTACTTATTGACTATTAGTAACTATTCCAATACTTTTGTGTGTTGCTTATTTGTTAAGAACTGTATATTTGAAAGTGTTTTCAACACAGATATGGTAATAAAAGTCCGAAAGTATGCAAAAATTATTTTTAAATGAAAAACACAATATTCACTCTGTGGACAAGTCCTGAACCCAATTAATGTATCTAGCCTATAACAGCCAGCACCAATGCCCTCAACCCCCCCTCCCCCCTCAGAGAAAAACCTGAAATTGGTCATAAACTGCATTAGCATTATACTTCAAAAGTCGTAAATGTAAGTTATTGTAAACTAGAAGAACCGTATGTAGACAGTATGTGATGTGCTAGTTGTTGGGGGATGGGGTTTCTGCTTGGCAGTACGTGGAACTCGACCTACCCGTGTGAGGTCCATGCCCAGCTTCAGCTGGGACAACAGGTGTAGGATGACGCTGCGCTCCTCCTCCACAGCACCCAGGTCCTCCTCCTTGTCTGTAAAGTTGTCCTCCAGCTCATCCTCTGCATCTATGTCTTCCTGTTCCTGAAGGGAGGCCAGTGTGATTTATTCAACAACCTGCGTCAATGACTGAGACTAAGTGTTTGCTTATACAACAGGAGCTATGGCGAAAACTTGATGAAATAAAGTCTAAAAACAGAGTTGAAGTTGTAGACTGAAGTGCTTTGTGGAGGAGGTTGGTGTCCTCAGTCTTACCCCCGAGAAGCTGCAGGACTCTGGGGTACTGAGCTCTAGGCGTCCCCCCTCCAGCGGGCCCTCCCCTGTGGTGAAGCTGCCAAGAGAGCTGCTGCCGTTCTTCAGGATGTCAGGCAGTTTGGGCTCCAGCCACTCGATCGTGGGCCCTGCCGTGGACGAGGAGTGCACAGGGGCAGGATCAGACGTGCTCATGGTACTGTCCCCCCTCCCACCCGAGGCCCCCCGACAGTCACAGCTGCACACGCACACACAGCAGCTACCATTCACCACACAACCCCTCACAACTGTCCGGCTGCTGACTGGACAGATGGCTATTCCTTATACAGCTCGACCAAAAGAGTGTAACCCAACCCCAGCGACAAGCGAGGATCAGGATACTGTGGCCCCGCCGACAGGAAGCATCCCCATCCTCTGATTGGCCAGAGCCTCTCTGTATGGCGTGGGGTTTTTTATGTATGTTTAAAGGTGGGCAGATCTCATTCAAATTCACCTTGTGCGCCGTCAGACAGCTTAATCTGATTGGCTACTGCCATGAGTCCGGCCTAATGAAATATACATTGAGTAATGAGATCTGTTGTGAAAAAGTGGGGCATTAGCTGGACGTTTTCCCATTTCAAATCATCCTAAATACAGGAGGGTCCTCATATCAGCAAGTCCAACACCTCATCTTGGATGTTCCCAAAAACCCAGTAACTTTTTTTTCCTCCCCGAGTTGAACTAGAACTGTTCTCCAAGTGTTACTGATGGATATTTTAGTGATCTGAGATCTAATTACCTTCGAGACAGGTGGTAAGAATAGGTACAGTTGCCTATCAATAATGCAAAATAATTCCACTGTCCGGCCAACACAAACTGCTAGTCTAGATTGGAAGCAGCCCTGCATGTGCACGGCCATGATTTCTCCACAAGGAACTTCAGCCGACAGACCTATCAACTGAACAGAAACAAGTGATTCTGAAATTAAACGTCCAGGCTCTGTTTTCACCTGCCACCACTACTTTAAATGTCACATGCAATGAAATTGAAGAACAACTTTCGAGTAACTAAAACTGGCCCGATTTTACATGCTCAAATGACTTCATTTAGCTGCAGGTACTGTCTGTTTCTGCTGAACCTGGAAAATCTAGTTCAATTCATTGTGCACCTGCAACCTTGAGGAGCACGCAGAAAAAAGGCGCAAAATCGTGTTATTTCTATTCTATATTTTATTTTACAGAATTTTTTGTCTATTTTCACATTTATTGTTCAATCTCTAAGTCGTTCGATTTATTTTTTCCAACTATTAAATTTAATTCTTCTTAGTGCTTACTACTGTTTTTTTAATTATATTGCTAATGAAGCCTCAGTATATTCCTAGATTAAATAAAGGTGTAACATTATACTTGGTTAAATTTTTTTATTAAATTGGATTAAATCTATCCTAGTAAAACAAAATTCTAACTTAAAATGATGCGTATTTGTGAAACGCATATTGAAGAAATAACAATTAGTACTGATACACCCAATGTGTTTTAAATACATGTCACTATCTGTGGTATTTAAGTTTGCATCACATTACATTTATTAGTTTATTTATGTTAAAGGTAGGCAACTTGTGTAAATTGTAAAATTTTCTAAGAATTAAGACAAAAATACTTTCAACATTAACACTACAGAAAAGTGAGGAAACAGGCCTCATCACTGCTTGGTTTAGTTAACCTGATCTGCACAACATTCATGTGAGAGAACTGTTGTGTAAAAACAGTTATTTTGAGATTTAAAGCGTAATGTCTGACAAAGGAAAAAAAAGGAAAACAAGTACAGCAATTTAATCTCATATTTGTATCATGATTGTCAACTTCATATTTTACCCAATCTTCCAGCCTGATAATGTCATTAGTAAATTTCCAGTTTACTTGAATTACAGTGGGTCTACAAGTAATTATGGATTTTTTGCTCAGTAACACCTGGAGATTTAAGGCCTTATTTTCCATATTATATGTTTAATGCAGTTAAAGACTCCTTATGGATCTGTGGGAACCCTGCAAAGGAAAGGCACAGACGAACTTGCAAGTGTACAAACAAATAACTCATGCAGCTAATGCACACAGTGATACTCGTCCACTGACCTCCCAGCGAGCCTCTCTGCCGGGCCACCTGCTGGAGGTGGAGGATGTGCAAACACTCGTTCAGGCAGGTCATGGTGGCCATAGATGTAGCCTTTAACATTAGCAAGTCTTGGTCTAAGGGGGACAGGCCAGGGGCTGCGGGCAGGCCCTCAATGCTCTGGATCAGGTCTCTGTGCTGTCCTTGGGCCTGGCTCATCATCTGGGGGGAGGGTCAGAAGGACATTGTACATGTCAGTGGGCTGTACAGACGGTAGATGCTGGGTGCCTTTAACTGGGATCCTTTCACCGGGGGCCTGCACTAGGCTTTGTGGTTAGGAGGGTAATTTAAAACCTGCCTTTACAGTGTTATGTCTGGTTCACTTTTTACAAACCTGCACCTACATCGTCTACAAATCCATCAGTTCTCAGAAAAGTTTCACCATTCCAAGACCCTATTAACCTTAAAGATAAGGAGTATCTTAACCCTGTGGATTTCCCTTACTAATACATCTAAGAGAAATGTAGATTCTGAGAGGAGAGAACAGCTTTTCTTTGTTCTGTAGAGTGTTGTCAGGTACTATAACCCTCAAATAGAAACTGATTGAAGTACTAAAGCCTTGTACTAATTGGCCTCATAAGATTTGACAGTAAGACTACCTACTGGTTTATATACTTTCATATATGTTCAATTGCTACAACTGAAAAAATAAAACCAAAATGATCTTATACTTGATAAGAATACATCTTGGCATCTTTAATATAATACACTATTGTAATTACAGCAAGATGGCTTAATGATGTGATAGTGATACACGTATTAACTTACACATTCACACAGTGGGCAGACTGTTGACAGCTTTCCTTCCTGAGTTTGGCTGCAGTCACTGTGTCACTTTTAGTCTGTGTTATATTTTCAAATTACCAAACTCTGTTTAGGTTAGAGCTTCTTCTGGTGAGAAACATGCAGCTCTAGAGTCATCCATCATGACACTATTCATTGCTTACGATCTATTTGTGGATACTAGACTTGTGTATTCAGAAAACAAATACATACTCAGTAGTCTTGGACCTCCTAAAATTATTGGCATCATTCATACTTTGAAAATTTTAATGATGATATCAACTTGTATAGTTATACAACACGTTACTGTTAATGTGCTACTTTTCTGTTCATTATGTTATACATTTATATTGTATTATAAGATATAGAATTATATAACAGAGAACATACTAAACAAAAAAAAAAAAAAAAAAAAAAAATAGAATTTCTTCTGAAAATAGCTGCATTTGAACAACTGCATGAGACAAATCTGTCGGTTTAATAAATATGCAGGGCAGTGGAAACTGAACTATGATGTTTAGGTTTAAATTGAGGCGATGACCAGCAGCACCCTCTGGTGGACAACATGCATCAGTGACATGGTGTGAGGTGAAAAGGAAATTGCACAACTCAAACCAAAGTTCAGCTGATGATTAAATATTTGACTCTCACTGCCTGCCTTAAAGCAACATGTAGCTGCTTGTCCTTTTTAAGAGACTGTAAGAAAACATTGATGTACTAAGTCATAACTGAAACTCACATATTACAGTGCTTTGCTATAACAATAAAATGTCTTATCAGATAAATCAATAAGGACAGCTCAGAAAAAATTGGCGAACAGGTAAGTGTTTGTTTGAATGAATGAATGAATGATTCTGTTTGTTCTAGAAACACCTGACAATATTTCCGCCCAACACCCACTATTGTGCAGTTTTGACAGTTTCCTCCATCTGCTTGGTTGCGTAACAAAGCAGCTTCAAATGTCACAGAATCCAATCTGATAGCATTTTGACTAGATCAGATGCAGATGTTCCTGATTTTATTCACATCCGGCAAACAAACATAACTTGATCTTGCATCATGCGGGTACAAATATATAAAGGAGAGTAGGCTACAGGAAGTATACAAAAGAAACCTAAACTTGATACACATGTAAACAATTTGCCCCTGCAGGAAACATGCACAAATATTGCATTTATGTCCATCTAATGTTGTAAAGGTAAAGTATGTCCCAGATACTGTGTACCTCTCTGGCATCCAGTAGGTGGTCTGGCAGCAGTGACCTCTTGCTGGAGTAAAGTGAAGAGCCCTTGTGGACCTGTGACCAGCTGAATAAGGAGGCTGGGTTCTGGCTGGGTCGGCGCAGGGACATGGGGGAACTGCCGCTGCCTTGAGATGCCATAGAGTAACTCCGGGACTTGGGTGGTGGATTACTCTGTAAAATATAGAGCAGCTATTTAGAATAGAACTCATCATATTTTTGTTTCAGCTCAGAGCTCATACCTGTTAACTGCTGAAAATGTCAGTTCAACACTTTTGGTCTGAAAACTATTTTAGCAACTTTGAGCTGAGAAAATCATTCTGACTTTTGCCAGCACTGCAGCGGTATCCAGGACTGTTATTAGTTGCAGTGGACAGTGTGAAGGACCAGTGATTTGTGAACCCTGGACAACAATTATCTCGTAAAAAGATAATTTAAGTGATAGAGGAAGAACGAACCAAAACACTTCAAATCAACTTTGGATCACAAAGTGCCTCATTATGTGGATATGATGAACCTCCCATAGTTTCCAAGGTCATCAAATGTAGTAGATTGAAACAGAGATGGTCTTCCCCAGGTAAGAGTAAAGAAGTGAACATATACCTGTATTTATCTGTGATGACAAAACAAGTCATAATCAAGTTGATAAGCTGCTACTATGACTATATTGCCATTCTGCATCTCTCAAGTAGATATAGGAATTGACTTCTACAATATAGATATTAGAGAAAACCGTGCACATGCAAAACATCAAAAAGTAAACATAAAGATTTAAAGACTGTCAATAAATTTCAAATGAAATCCCAATCCATCCAAAGCCAAGTCAGTCTCTTATCTTTCTGGAAATGTTTATCATCTGTCATATCAGCTATTTCCTTGAGGCTAATTACGCTTCACCACTTCACTTTAGCCTAAAAAGTAATTTGTGGTTGAAACAAATCGACTGCACCTTCATTAAAGTAGGGTAGATTGTCTTTTTTGTGTATGTGTATACTTTGGCCTCTATTTTTCTGTCTCTCTTCTTTGGGACAAAAGACTGAACATGACAAGTTCAAAGCTCACAGTTACCGTTTATCAGAAAGCATAGTCTCTTTTTAAACATAAATTTAAAACAACTGAAACACTGCCTGACTGTCAGCACTGTAGATCAGTGGGAGCACAGTTTTCTGCAATACTGATGCACAACTATTGTCTGTTGGACTGTGGTTAATTTAACTATAAGCTGCTGGCATTCTTTAACAGCCTTAGAGATTTTAACTTGGAGGTGTGGTTGTGGTTAAAATAACAAGTGTGGCAGTAGAGCTTGCACTGGTTTGTTTTTGTTTTTTTGGCATAACTCTACTCCAGTGAGACAATATTAAAATTTCTTTCATTTAAGTTGCTAAAGTACATGTGACAGATTAAACATCACTTTTTACGAACAGCCTCTGCCATAATTATACTTGGACTGGACTGATAATAAAGGAGGATTTCACTGTAGCCAACTTACTAAAACTTTGATCTACACATGAAATATAGCTTCTAATGAGTATGATCCAATATTCACAATTCAATGCATATTGTTTAATTTTACATATAAAAGAAGAAATAATTAGAGCTGCTTATTTGTCTTTTGTATCTAAACTCCACTCTTTCAACTCACATAGTGACATACTGGGGCATTAAAATATAGTGTAAACTGCACAGGATCCTGCAGATCAGTAACAAAATCAATACTAATGATTGCAGTCCTTACACACAGGCCATACTCCTGTGCATTTTTACATAAACATTAATATTTAACAGCTCTAAATGTCTACACTAGCTTCCACCCATTACTCTTTTGCAGTGTGGAAGGAAAATAGGAACCTGGAGATTTTCATTAAATTGAATATAACCATGGTGATAATACAGACTTAGTTTCCATCTAGCCATATCACTGCTATGCCCTTTGTACGACACAGGGGGTCTTTTGAGGATATTGTGACTCCTGTTCAAAATGTCTGTACTAATGGCAAGCTGTGTTTATTCGAGGTGAGGAAATGTGTTCGTTAAATGATGGTTAAATGATGCTGAAACTGTAATTGAATAGTGAGGTGAACTGTATGCACTGCAAGGTAATTTATGTTTTGTTTTGGTAATGTTTACATGGTGAAGTGGGTCATTGATAGCGGCATAAAAAAAATGCATCTGCTGATTTTGTAGACTGTCGTAGTTTGAAAGCATTGAAGTAAGCAAGTAAGTAAAAAATGCATCTGATTTATTTGATTGGCTGTATTAATTGACGAAAAAGTTGTCATATTGTAATATCAAAGACCAAGACTGTAACACGCTGGTATGCTTTGAAAACTGAGCACTGGATTCATTGGCAGGTGACTCCTAATCAGATTGTGAAGATAGAAAAGAGTCACACCTCCAGAGTTCATAAGATTTGCTAATGGGATAATGTATATGTCTTACCTTCCCCATGGCCTCTGTGTGGTGCTGTGTACAGATCTGCAGTCTGCTCACCCAGTGCTGCCTCTCTTTGGCATCGGTAGCTGGATATACAGACACAAAACACGGAGTAAAACCTTATTACAGTTACTCTAGGATGATCTTACTCTGTATTGATTCCAGTGAGCAACTGCCTCACTGGCTACAGATAATGGAAAACATGCAGATCAATGCGTCATGACCCTGATGGATGGTGATGACAGACAGGCGGCCTCGAGTTTAAAAAATGAGCTGACAGGCAAATAAGCTTTGTTTCTGGGATTGAACACTCAAAGTGTAGCTCACCAGCTCAGCATAAAGAGCTGACATCATAACCACTTAACATGATATATTGTGCTGATAGTGATGTATAGTGACTGGGAACAGGCACGTACCCCTGAGCTTGTACTGCTCCCCGCTGATGGCGTTTACAGTGAAGGTATGTGAATCCTCATCACTGGGGGAAATGACAGCCCCAGCCAGGGGGAGCATGCCACGGGGCTTCTGGGGGCGCGACTGCTCATTGACAAAGTACTCCAACAAGCCAGCCTCATTGTTTAAGACAAAGAACCTGAAAACAACACATCATGACATTTATTTTCTACTCTATGGCACTTCAGAACATTAATCAGATGAATAAAAAACAGAAATGGGGGCTGTTGGTGAGATTTGATAAAGATATATCATCATTGATGAAGTGACTCTATATTCTAGTACTACACAACCAGACATGTAATCAATATAAGTGTGAAAAGTCACCTGTATTGCCACCCTGTTACCAGGTTGGTGTACTTCATCAAGTAGCCATCAATATTTTCCATGTGATCACTAGTTATCAGGCAAAAGGAAAAGAGAAAGCTCTTGTTAAAATATTAGGAGTATACACCCATAAACATACACAAACATTCCCTTTGACAGATGACAGATTTGCTCAAAGGCCAAGCCTCAACAATAATACTTTGGCAGTCAATATGTATGATGAAAGAACATGAAAACATCATAAACCTGTGAACAATGATTACAGCTTCTGGGGATCATTGGCTAATTAAGAAAATACGATTTCCATCATTTAGCTTCTACGACCAAGTGTATAAACATTACCAGGACGGAACAGTGACCCACCTATACTGCCAGCTTTTGGCACTTGCTCTCCCCGAGCTCGGGGTCCTGTTTTGGGGAAACACATCCAGCTTTCCTTCGGTGTCTGTGATTCGAATAGCTGCTGTTTCCCCTTGCATAGTCACTAGTAACGAGGCTCAGATGCTAACGCAGCTCGCTAGCCTGTGATGCTAGCTAAGTCACCACAGATGTGATTAAGTACACGGGAACCTCCTTATAAAACCGAGAGAAGCGGACAGCGCATGCCTCATATAAACACACCACACACCATACATTCGGCGAACTGTTAACTGGCCGCGTTGAATAACGGAGGGAAAAACATTGTCTAACAGAGTGAATTGCTGTATAGCTTGTCAGCTAGCTCGTCTGACAATTTACTGCTATGCTTTGGCAGGAAAACAGTCATGTGACTCGCCCACGAGCGCTTGCTTCCGTAACACCCATAAAGGAAAAAATGGGTAAAAATAAATTATTTAAAAAAAACAAAAAAAAAACGAACAAAGAATAACTAGATAATACACAAAAATACAATTGGACAGGTTTCTGTCAGTTTATGAAATATATAAAATGTAGAGGTAGTAAATGTAAAACTAAACCGGAAGTCCATAAATACAGTTGATTTTGTATTAATGTTAATGATGAATTAATGATATACACTACTAATTGAAAAAAAAAAAAAAAAAAAAAAAAAAGCAAACAAATGAGTGTCACGTATGCGGGTGTGTATGTGAGCCAAGACTTCTTCAATACTGTCGATGAACGCTTTAATAGGTACATTATTTTGATAGATTGGACGGAAGTTAGTTTGTTGCTTGACGTCTGTAAATAACATTAACTCTGTTGAAGCTGTATTCCAGTCATTAAATAATAAATGACTGTTAAAAAAAATTCGAGACGAAAATATACTTAAAACTACTTAATGCATAAGTATTAGTTTTAAGTATATTCTCGTCTTTATACGACCTCTGAATTTATTCGCCTTTGACGTAAAGTCGGGAAATAAATGGAAAAAGATTATAAAACCGTTTTTACGCGATGGAAATGCTGTAAAAGGTGTCAAGACTTTTGAAATAGGTAGCATACTGGCTAATATAATGCGATTTCCACCTTTGGTCCTTTGCAGTGGCAAGAGGTGTTTCTTTGGTGGGAGGGGAGGTGTGGATAAGTAGCAATTTATAGGGCGTATAAGGAAGTTAGAAACGTATGAGGAACAGCTCAGGACCAGAGTAGAATAGAATTTATTACTGCTTTAAAAATGCCTCCTTTGAAAGTCTGCATCGTCGGATCTGGAAACTGGTAAAAAAAAAGAAAAAAATACTTGTCTTTTTCATGCTTTCCTTAGCTGTTTTAAAGGCTGTGGCATTATGTAATCTGAGCAGACGCGACTGCTGCAACTTTTTTGCCAATTACACGTAGCACATATCAGCAGCTTGATAATGTTCTGAAGGTTAATTCAGTCTTAAACACTTTACTGTTATATTTGGCATAAAGAAAAACACCAAAATGCTCGATTGGAACTCCTGCTGTCAACCTAAAGATTTACAAGCTGTAGGGATTTTTGTAGCAGACCTAATAAAACCTGTAACTACATTTCCTTACATTGTAAATGTAAGGACATGTAATTTCATACCGATTTCTGTGTGACTTCTTAGGTTTGGAACTGTCTTATTAGTGCTGTTTGCATCTTACTTTCCCATTGATTCCCTTATAATGTCCTCTCTCCAGGGGTTCCTCCATTGCCAAAATCATCGGGCACAATGTCAAAGGATCCAACCGCTTCAACCCAATGGTGAACATGTGGGTATATGAAGAAATGATCAATGGTAGAAAGCTGACAGAGATCATCAACACAGAGCATGAAAATGTCAAATATCTACCTGGTCACAAGCTGCCCAAGAATGTGGTAAGTGTCTGGAGATCATATTAGAGACATTAAATCTACCTAGTTGTGCAATTCAGCACAATCTTGTACCACCCTTTGGTTTTACAACAACACATTACATTGATAAGATATGTTATAATTGACCCAAATGGACCTACTTCTCATGTCATCCATAAGTTTTCATTTGTCTGCTTTTTGTTTGTTGTGTTGTTGTTTGATATCTGCTGTGGAATTTATTAGCAATGATGTATAGCAGGGGTGTCAAACTCATTTTAGTTCAGGGGCCACATTCAACTAAATTTGATCTGAAGTGGGCCGCACCAGTCAAATAATAACATAATAATATATAAATAATGTCAACTCTAAACTTTTCTCTATGTTTTAGAGCACAAAAACACCAAAAAACTAAACAATGAAAATGTTCACATCTACCTACCATCTATCCTTTCAAACAATGTGAATAACATGAATAAACTGAAAAATAAGTGCAATTTTAACAATATTATGCTTCAGTTTATCATTTCCACATCTTCATTATAACTTGCTGATCACAGTGGATCTACCATTACACAAAATATTTAGTAATAGGACAAATATTGTTAAAATGGCACTTACTTTTCTTAAGACACCTCAGGTTCTTCATATTTGTTTAGACTATTTAAATTTTTTGTGAAATTACACTTTGATTTAGTGTCAAAAGGTCAAATTATTTACATTTACAAAGATACAAATTTGTAGTTGTGAGTATTTATAGGTTCTTATGAGTGGACCCATTTGAGATTGAATAGGTCTGAATGTGGAACCTGAACTAAAACAATTGTTAATATCTTAATATCTGTTTTTGCATTTCACACATTCATCAAAGGGGCCAAATTGGACCCTTTGGCGGGCCGGATTTGGCCCCCGGGCCGCATGTTTGACACCTGTGATGTATAGTATCAAGTTGCATGTCATTTGACTATCTTTGTTGTTCTCCTGTTATTAGGTGGCTGTTCCAGACGTCACAGAAGCAGTGAAAGGAGCGAAGATCCTCGTCTTTGTCATTCCGCACCAGTTCATCAGCAAACTGTGTGACCAGATGAAGCCTCACATCACTGAGGGAACCATCGGGATATCACTCATTAAAGTATGATTGTGGCATTTTTCACGTGAGAGTAAAAGAGGAAACACTGTCATTTGACTAAGCTTATATTTTTCTGTGGCCACAACATCATGGGACTTTGTTGTTGAGCAAGACAGACGAAGAAGTCATGATTTAAATTGTATCATCCTGAGACTCAGTAATGCATTTTTGCCCTCCTGTGAAAGGTTCACAGTTTTACTTAAAAAATCATATTCATTGCAAAGGGCATTCCATTAATAAATAAATAGAAATGATTTTTAAAATTATCTGAAAAAACTGTTGTATCATGCAGTTTCCAATCAAGACAATTGTTTAATGTATAAAAACAAAACAAAAAAGTTCAAGGAGTTATCATTATAAAAGAAAGATATTGATTATTATCATCTGTCACATTTTAATCTGGATTAGAACTACCATTATTTCTAAGCTGTGAGAAAATGGTGAAAAACATCAGTCATTTGTCCCCTTAACTGAAGACGACATCTCCAATGTCCTGGGAAAGTAGATTAGTCAGTTATTTACACAGATGTGATTAGTTTAAAAACTGAGACCTAATCATTATATCAAATATTGGTTGCAGTTCCAACTTTAGTCCTGTGTTTAAAAGGTCAGTGACAGAGAAGTCACCCACTGTGTCTGCAAATACAAAAACAAACTATCTTTTATGGATAAAGCAGAGGAGATGTCACACTAACATATTGCTGCTCTCTACTGATGTGTGATAAGTATATTTGTGTTGCAGAAAAATGTCATGGATGTTTGTTGAGAAATATAACACCGTGCTTACTCTTACCATTGTGTGTATAAGTCAATGTGTATTGCCAGACTCTGTGCCCAAGACAAATTTCAATATCTTATCTTATCTTATCGTAGTGTTATCGCTATTATACAGTAAGTTCATAAACTCTGCCTTATTGTTTGTTCTTC
>JAPSES010000124.1:1168219-1179101 GCA_029822895.1 Maxillicosta whitleyi | reverse complement strand
AGGAATAAACAACCTCCTCCTACTCCTCTGAGCTAATTGCTATGTTTGTACATTACACAAGGATAATTTTGTTGTTATAAATCACAACCAGCAGGTAGATTAAATTACTTGTCATTGTTTAATGTAACCTTTTCTTGGGTGACCAAGGTTTTCAAAATTACCTGTAACAGTAGCATAAACTTAGCAAATATCAACCTCTGCTCTTCATATTTCCATTCTTTAATCCAAATATTGTAATTTCTATTTCCAAAAAACAAGACGTTGACTACATCTATTTGTTCTATAGTTCAAGCTGATGCATGTATGAGATTATATTTGCAAATGGTGGCGCTTTTCATGCAATCAGAAAAAAAACGAAGCGGTTTTTGTCATAAAATTCAGTCTATTTTCTTTCTATTTACTGTGGTTTGTTTCCACCACTGGGATCGCATGGCATTTCCATTACAGATGTTTATGATACTCACTAAAAATATCTTTCTGTTAGGAGACAGCACATGTACCATAAAACAGGTACACCAAAGGAGCTATAACTACTGCAGCAAGCTGAAGAGTTGACTGCTTTATGATCACCCATGCACCTGCAACAAGTGATCCAAGGAGAGGCATTGTGTTTGAATGAGAAAACACATTTGTAAGATCGCTATCCATTTCTACTTTTGTCTCAGTAGGTTTTCTAGTATCTTATCTATATTTAAGGAGCTACAGTCAAGTTCTTGTCATTCTTGACTTGCTGACCTTGACCTGACCTAAGTTTTTCTTAGTTACATGTTATTACTTTTCATTCCAAGCCTCCACTCCTGCCCCTGAGAAATTACATTTTTAGACTTCTTTATAGCAATTTTAGAGACTCACAAGCTGCTGATAATGTTCTATTCTTACACATAAAGGAAAATTCATACTGTAAATCATTCACCACAAATGCATGAACTAGGACAGCATATAGGACTTAAGACGTTTCCCACAATGTATCCCTTCACAATTAGAATTAAAGTACGAGCTTTAACATAGTTTTCTGAAGCTATTTTCAGACAGCAGGTCTTAATGCACAATTTGGATTTTTTTCAGTGAAATCAGATTTTTTTGTGTGCATTAAATTCAACTTTTATCAGTTTTGAGCATGAACTGAACTGACCGCATGTCCAAAAGAAGACCTGATGTAATACTTTTTTTTTTTTTCAACAATTAATTTATTATTCATCAAAAGAACATGCAAAAAAAAAAAAATAATATCGCAAGAATATACAAAACATCATATGTTTTTTCCGCTGCTTGCTTGTGACATTTGTTGCATTTCAATGATGTAAAGCACAGATAAACGTGACCTAGCCGATCAGACTGAAGTCACGTTGCAAAATATCACATGAAATTGGATTTAGGACCACATAGGAAAGTGGACAGGGTAGGATTTGAAGAAATTAAATTTGTGCTTTTCAAACTGTCTTTTACAGATCAGATGCAGGTCAGATATCGGCAAAGAAATCAGATTTGGGCCACATTTCCCTGAAGTCTGAACATAGCCTTAGGTAATCATTAGAATCTTCAGGAATATCACATGTAATTTAGTTTCTATTCAACAAAACACAACGTATATTTTTGCTGTGGCGCATCCTTGAATTTTCAGCTCCTTATCAACTCCATCTGACCTCCTGATCATCTTTTTTTCTTACTTGAGTAATTTGCATTCATAATAGATCTGTATTTCTCCAACTCATTCATACCGAGGCTGCTGCCAGTACTAAAAATACCAATGATTTACATGTTCAATAGCTTCTCAACTGCTAATCCTGTCCATATGTTCTGAGAAGTCAGGATTACACGGAGACTACTATTAATTTCAAAGGCTAAGATTTTTTAATACAACTATCTACATAATAGAAAATACACTTTCTTATACTCAGTCGGAGTTGATTGCAAAAAACATATATATTAATCCATCCATTCTCAGACAAAGCAAATGTGAAACAGACTTCAACTTAACGCTCATAAATCAGATGATGTATAGGACATTTGATGCTAACAGAAAGCAAAATAAATACAAGTATTTAAGGGTTAAGTTAAAAAATAAATATAACATAGTAAATGTACTGGATGTTCACCTTTAAGTTTTATTTTTTGTGCAGGCAAAAAGACTTGGAGATTCACCATTAATGCTTAATGCTAATCTTTGAACATTTAATCTTTCATTCTTTTATGGTCTTATACCCTAATTCCATAATATAGGGACAGCAGAGATATTAAACCTTACATGAAGATATTGTGATGGGATTGAATATTTTTAATGAGTTAAAAATCTACTTAATCTCATACAGAAGCAGTCGGGTGTGTCTTTGACTTGGATTGGAAAGACATCTACCACACTGGGATTAGTGTGAAATCTTTGTTGACATTGTTTTTTCTTGGACCTATTAGACACACGGTCCATGGATTTTAACCAGACTGTCACATTTTGACTCCACAGTGTAATTGAGGACTTGACAGAATGAAGATATGGACAGAAATAGAAAAAAAAAGCAGAATATGCTGAAGAGACAATGGAGGACAGAGACACAGAGGGGTGGGGTAAAGACATGGGCGATGCTAAGAAATTAGTGTAAGAGACAAAGATGAGGATAGAAGCAGGGAGTAATAAAGAAGCAGAAGAAGACAGATGATCCTGCTGCAGTCCCAGATGGACCGCCTGTTATGTTTTTATTCTGTTCATAGACATTCCATGTCACTCAGTAAAATAACCTGTTTCTAGTTATTGTCTATTCATCCGTCTGCCCAGTCTGATTGAGTTTGTAAAGTCTTTGGCTCCTTTTATGGAGGTTTTCTTCAAATGTTGGTTGCTAATGTTTTACCAGTGCAGGTCCAAAACGCAGCTTTACAACACTGAAGCCTTTAACCCATAAAGAGCCAGTGCTACTTTTGAGTTAGTTCCCAAAGGATTCTTTCTTTCTGTTTCAACTTTCTTAAGTGATTTATCACCATTTATTAAATATTATCCACTGTTGCTTGTGTTTCTTCAATAAAAATCAATCCTCACCCTTTTTTGTTTTTGTTTTGTTCATTCTTGGTTGCACTATTAAGACATCTTTCTTGTGCATATTCTTCTGACAGTGCAAATAAAAAGTATAATCACAAAAAAAGATCTACAACAGCACAAAACATTTAGTAACAGGCAGAATCCTGTTAAAATTACACTTCCTTTATGAAATTTTGTTCAGGTTATTTGCATTTTATTGTTAAAGGATAGTTTGAAAATGTAAATATTTTAATTTTTTTTTTCACTAAAACAAACAGAAACATTTGGAATTGTCATTATTTACAAGCATAATGTAATATTTTTTTCACATTAAAGCAAGAAAAAATTTGGAAAAGATAAAAATCAATCCTCCCCCAATATTTAATTTACTGATCAGGTAGATGTTCATAAAAGCTCAGATTAAAATGAATCTTCATCATATCAGAAATAGAGAAAAGAGAAGAAAATGTGACTTTTTCAACAAAATTCATCATTAACTGAAGATAAATCCAGTGTCTCCATCCACTGTCATCGGTTAAACTCTAGATGATGATGATGTTTCCACGTTCACTCTGAACATCCAAATGGGTCATATCTGATGACCATGAAAAGATGACAAACTGCATTTTACACCAATTAGTGGATCAACAAGCATTGAAGAGTTTACATCAGTAGGTGGTTTAGGTTGACGGTGGATGTTTGGGTCGTCATGGATTAAAGAATTACCTGCATTGAACCATGACTGATGGATCTTCTCAGTATTGAGAACCAGCATGAGAAGCACATTTGTGCAAGTGCATAATCATTTTTGCTGCACAGCACTAACACTATTCACTATTACCATACATTAAATTTGGTTCCTTGTCTGTATGGTTGTATATTGCATGTATAATATCCATATTTAACACTTAAAATGTTATATAATAATTAAATGGAATGTGTAGAGGATGGTAGCGAAGCCAGTGATGTTGTACAATTTCGAAACAGCTGCACTTATCAAATGATCGGAGGCAGAGCTGAAGATGTTGAAATATTCTCTGGGAGTGACAAAGATGGACAGGATTAGGAACAAATACCACAGAGGGACAGTTCAGCTTGGACATTTTGGGGACAAAGTGAGGGAGGACAAATGGATGTGGTTTGGGCATGTGCAGAGGAAGGTTAGTGAGTGTATTGGTAAAAGGATAATGAAGATGGAGCTACCAGCAGGAGGTAAAGAGAAGATTTATGGATGTGGTGAAGGAGGACACACAAGTAGAAGATGGAGGAGACAGGGTCAGATGGAAGCAGATGATTTGCTGTGGTGACCCCTAAAGTAGTACTCGCATTTACCATTTAACATCACTTGTCCTAAGGAAAAGACAATAACATAAATATATATCACTGAGATGTATATGATACATGTGAATGATTCATCCAGGTCAAACTGAAAGACTCCAGAACTGATTCCCATGAGAATTGGTGGCATGTGATGAAACACAATCGTTTGACTCCATCATTAATACAGGATTTTAGCATTAATCAGTGCAACCGTTTACATGCTACATTAGCATTGTATGGCATAAAAAATGACAAATCCAGTCTGGACTCTTTCATAATTTTAACCTGATGAATCTTGGCTTTATCATCTTGTATCTGTCGCCAAGGGGGAAAAAATGCAACAGTGAATGAAGTAGTCATTCAGTACATTCAGGCTGATGTCAATTTTTGTTCACATAACATTTCTGAACTTAGACCTGACCAACTGAATTCATCTTAGGTCATAACTGAAGGCACTAGGCATGATGGGTAATCACTTCATCCCCTTCTCTTCCCACCCTGATGTGTCTATCACTTTGGAACAGAGTCCATCTGGACTCATTAGACCACATGACCTTTATGTAAGGAAACAGTCATATATTTTATGCTTTCTATCAAACTGATGTTGTTTAACCCAAAAAGACCCACATGTCCACCAGTCACCAAAACCATCTACTGATCTAAAATGTGTTAACAACTCATCGACCACTCGACATTCAGAGGCTCCATAGTGAATGTGGAAACACTCACTACAACACTACTACAACATTGATTTACCTGTAAAACCCATGGAGTTAGATCAGTAACAGTGGATGGAAACACTTGTTTTATCTTTAGTTACTGATAGACTTGACAGAAAAAGTCACTTTTTTCTTATGCTTTCTCTGCTTTTGTCATAATAAGCCTCAAATGTAATCTGATCATACACGGTCAGTAAATTAAATACAGGAAAATACATGATTTTCACTGAAAAAAACAAACAAAATACAGAGGACAATATTATGATATATGATGATAAGTCACTTAAGAAAGGTTCAATAAAGAGGAAAAAAATCATTTTGGAACTGCCACAGAAGTAGTGCTGAGTCTTTATGGGTTAAGAAATGAGAAGCTACTCACGCACTGGCTTGAGTTAAAGAACTTGTCGCTGAAACATATTAATCACTCTAGGATCTGAACTGTTGGCTTAGTTAAATCCAGGTGGTGACTTTTTTTTTTATTATTTTTTTAGTATATATTGGTTGTTCCACATACTTCCTTCCAAAACTCTTGTCTTTGTCTCGCTATGTCATATTGCCCAAATCTGCTGCTATTTAGGAACTACAAAGTTGACCATGTGTGGAATAAATCACGAGTACTGTTACTCAAGACATGACTGCTACTATTTAGACATCATTTCCTCAGTTGTTGCATGCATAAAAACTTTGACCTGTCACTTTGTGTGTCTGTGAACTGTTGCAGAATATACTGCTTCCCTTTCCATTCGTTTCCTTAGTACCCCTGCAGGGCTTTGACCTGTGACATGAAAGAACCAGACCTCTTGCCTTGAATGGAGCCAGATGAGCTGCAGGTCAAAATGTTAATGGTACAGAATCATTAGCATTTGCCTCTAAGTCCCTGCTCCATTCTCCGGGCACATCCACACATCACGCACACAATGTATGTACTGTATGTGCGATGATTAGACTGAAATGATCTGTAATTAAACAAACTGTTAAATCTGGACAGATAAATGCCCTAAAACTTGCCCCGAAAGGTCTCCAGTATTGCCAAAAATTGTGAGTTAGTGTAAGGTCACCGACAATAAAAATAAAAAATAGGAGCTACAGAGAGCTGGAGAACTGTTTTTCTTTCCTTACTTCAAGATAAGACCGTATCAGTGCGAGTGGAGGAGGAAAATATTGAAGTCGGGATGTGATTTAGGAGGATGGAGGTATTTTTTTTTTTTTCTCCTTCCAAAAACACAAACACACATAGGCTATCTTAATGGAAATGTCTGCAGACTGCACCTGTCAGGCAGTGGCATTATTCTGCAGATTCGACATGCTTTGCACATTTAAAATTGCCACTAGCCGAGCTGACATTTCTTTAAATAGCAATCACAAAATCAATTATTTGATCCATATGTGTTCATATTTTTTAATTTAGCAAGGAGCAGATCATAGGCTTCCAGTTAAACAATCAAAGGTTTTCCATGATCAAATGCTCACTGAAAATAACATGATTATTCTATCTCATATCATTTATGTTTTTCCTAGCATTTTTTCTGGCAGTCGGTATACTATAAGTCTGCATTTTATTTGATTTTCTGTTGGAATTTAATTTTAATTGAATGTCTGTGAGGAAACTTTGACCCAGGCTCACATTCTTTACGTTTTGTCTGTTTGTCTGGTTTCATGTCATTCCAAACAGAGTTGTAAAATTTTATTTTCTGTGCCATTTATGAAATAGTTTGTCTTCCAGCTCAGGCCTGAGGGCTCAAAGCTTGCAGTGTCGTCAGCCTACACTCTCATTCTGTCTTTGTGAGCGAACAATATTGCAATGCAGTGAGCTTACGTTGGAAGAATGCGACAACAGAATGGAATTACGAGAGAAAATATTACATTTGAAACCACAAGGAATGTACCAGCGATGGGCTGAAGAAGTGGATCATTTGTTCATGGTGGTTAGGGATGACAAACAGTGGGCGTCACATGTTGTAGCTGAAGGCCTCAGAGTCATTAAATCCAGAGATTAGTCCCTTTCAAGTCTCTGTACACGTGGAAATATGAAACAGCAATCTAACTGTGTAATTTATGGTCCTGTGTGCATATTAGAACTTCAGCCAAAATTTGAAATGGTGTCATCAAAGCTTTTGTAAACCTAATATTAGACATGGCTAAACAGGATATATATTCTGTCATTTATTATATGAAGCAAGACAATCTCAGTAAATTATGTCAACCAAATGTACAGTTATCCCATAAAAACTGACTGGTGACCAAAATCATCTACTGATCCAACATGTTTAAAAACTTCTGATCCACTAATCTAATCAATGCATATAAATAATTGCTGTAAAATGCAGTTTGTCATCTTTTCATGGTCATCAGATATGACCCATTTGGAAGGCTCTGTAGTTACCATGGAAACACAGTAATTTTCTACAATATGGATTCACCAGTAAAATCCATGGAGTTGGATCAATAAGAGTGGATGGACACGCTGGATTATGGTCATTTATTAATATATTTGCAGACAAAGTCACTTTTTCTTCAATTTTTGATATAAAATTGTGATATAGTAGCCTTTGAATTTACTGAGTTTCATATACATCCAAATTAAATATTGGAAAATGCATAATTTGCAGTGAAAATGCAAAACGCATTATTATAATAAATAGTGATAAATCACTTAAAGGTTAAATAGAATCCATTTAGGAGCTACCAGAAAAGTACCACTGGGTTTTTATGGGTTAAATACACTGGCCCGGCCAAAAAAAACAAAACAAGTCACACATGCATAGCCTCCATAAATTCCAGACTCTAATGTAGGATGTGATGAAGACTGGATGCAGCGGTTCCATTCTGCATCATCAATAATCAAAAAATGAATGAAACTATGGATGGAAAAAATATTATGAACCTTATTGTGGCACTATGTAAGTATTATGTGGTAAAAAAAAGATGTGACAGTGGATGTCTCCTGGAATCAAAACTGAAGATGGTGCAGTCAAATATTGCATGTGTGACTTTTTTTTTTGGCTGGGTAGTGTATGATTAACAGTAAACTGGCTATCTAGTGATGCACAGATGGGCTCTGATGCCACTGAAAGCCTCATGTGTGTGTAAAATATCCATCTGCCACCTACCTGAAGTCATTATTTTCTCTGTTTTAGACCTGGAGCTGATCTAGGTCCAGTTCTAACTGCATTTCAGCACATCTGTGCATGCAAAAGAGTCCACTTAGGACTCATCTCACAGTATTACAGAGTGAAAAGTCCTTATGATACTAGCTAAGAGACAGCTGATGTCCTGACCTTAACACATTTTTGGAAAAAGTATGAATGGAAGTCAATAGTGAAAGTGAATTGTGTCACCATTTGCTACTGATGTTTTGTCTTATTTAAAAGATAATTTTACAAGTTAAGAACAATAAAACATTGAGTTGTGGTCATCCATAAAGACCCAGTGTTACTTTTGTGACTGCTCCCAAATGAATTTTTCTGCCTTTCTGAATTTAACATCATTTATTATCATATAATCCTCTGCATTTTGCATTTTTTCGCAACAAAAATCCTATATTTATGTATTGATTAAGATGTTCACAGAAGCTTAGAGTTGAGAGTTACTATATTACAAAACAGAAAAGTGAATAAAAACCTACTTTTTCAACAAAGACATATGAACTTAGTGTCTACAACCACAGTCATGTATCAAACTCCATGGATTTTTAGTAGTGAATCAATGTTGGAGATGATGACATTGTTTTGACGTTCATAACAGAACCTCTGAACGTCCAAATGGATAAATCTGATGACCATGACAAAATGACAAACTGCATTTTACATTAATTATTTACATGTACTGATAGGATTAGTGGATCAGTAGGTATTAAATATTTTACATCAGTAGACAATTTTGGTTGCTGGTGGTTGCCTTGGAAACATCTCACCTTTATTTACAATCTTTTAAGCTGTACAGAGCAACTCTGAACCGATTGTGGAAAGAAGCAGCAACAATCACAGCACCTCTGTGATTTTTGGGATGTGTAGCTTTCTATTTATATATATATATATATTTACTGTTTGATAGTTGAACAGTTTTACCACAAAATGCTAATTATTTTACTTGCAAAATGATCTTTATAAAATTGCAGAAGGTGTCTGAGTCCTACCAGATGTTTATTGTGTTTTTGGTTCGTGTGTTTGCTCTGTTCTGCTTTTTAGTTGTTATTGTTTTTTTTTTCCCCCCTCCACTGTATTGAATTATTTATTTTATTATTTATTGATTTTGCATTCTCTTCAAAAATCTATTTATTTATGTATGTCTGGATTGGTGGGTTTGAATGTTTGTTGTTACTGTGACTACAAAAACTACAATAAAATCCAAGGGAATTTATTTTTTTTGTACAGTTTTGCACTAGTAGGGATGAAATAATTGACCTTTGTGTGAAAAAGGGGTGGGATTAAACCAGTTTTTACTTTCTTCCAGTCCTTTTCAATGTAAATCGAATCATTATATTTTGTGTTTTTATTTTTAGTTACTATTGTATGTGATTATCTTGCTTGTATTTTGTATATTCAAACTGAAATGAACTGTACTGACCTGAAATTGACAAACATCATATGTATAAAACATGGCAAAAATAGGATAAACCATAATGTAATTTTTTCCCTAAGTAACGTTCCATGAGATACAAATGGAATCTGTTGCTAATCATAAATACAGTTAAGTTTTATGTTATTTTTGATCAAATTATCTATATTTACTTGACTACTGAGTGTATTTTGTGGTTATCTAACACGTTGTATTTTGCTGACAGATTTAGTGATGGTGTTCAGTGATAGTTTAGTCAGAATGCGTGTAACTGACAGCAGTATGCGCCTACTAACCAACAAGATGCCAGTCAAAGCCTCATCTGTCATGGATACACAGTCTTGAAAATGGTCTAAACGGTAGATTGAAACCATTTCTTCTATTTTTACTCAGATTTTTGTGGATGCTTAATGAGACACTCAATCTGCATGCAACTCAATCATATGCATTTTTAGTATTTCCGACCAAGTTTCCATGGGCTTTCAGGCTTGATACACTCTGCAAAAAAAATGCAGTATGACATTTGGGATGAGGTTAATTCAAACTCTTTGCGCATTGTGGGTTATAAGGATGGTTGGTGGTGAGGAATGCAACGTGCTAAGAAGTGGCCTGCAGAGAGGCCAATGAAAAGCAGAACGCCGGTGGCTCCCAGTCGGCATAAAGAAGTCTGCTTGGCAGTGATGGTAAGAGTCATGTGCCTGCATTTAAACCAGAAGGCAAGAAAGGAAAGAGACACAGACGAAGGGAGGGAGAGAAATACAGGCTGATCTAAGAGGCTGGGGATTCTGCCAAGCCAAGACACTTGAGGAATGCAGCAGCAGCTCTTGCTTAGCAATAATACCATTACAGTTCCTGATATCTGAGTCAGGAAAACAGCTTTTCTGGTCTAGTCAGCAGGTCTAGCAGCCAGTGTAAACAAATGACAGGTTATAAGAACAAATAGAAATGCCAAAATTCAACACTTTACAAAGTCAATTGAACCGTCTCATTTCGAAGGAATTTAATTCATATTCGTTTTTTGTTCTTTTTAAAAATTTGTTTTAACAATACACTATGCACACTCCTGTCCGCAGTGTGTTGCGTTTAGAGGCATATCTGTCAGCTGGGAACCAAGTGAGCATTGTCTCGTCTTGTCAACATTTGCAGAACTATGTGTGAGAGAGTGCAAGAGGCATGTGCTGTGACTCCTCCAGCCCTGGCAGTTAGTTAATAAACACAGGCCTGTCAACAGCTGCTGGTGATGTAATGTGGAACTTCTCCTCACTCTCCTTATCCACCCACC
>JAPSES010000124.1:1146167-1168213 GCA_029822895.1 Maxillicosta whitleyi | reverse complement strand
CCAACCCCACCCCCCCTCACACACCCCTCCTTCCCGTCTATTTACAAGTCTTACTGGGTGTTGCTGCAGACTTTCAGCACTGGCAGCACAGATAGTGTGTTTTAACAGTGTGTTTGTGTTGTGTATGGCTTCCCCCCTATGACACTTCCTGGGGAATTTACAACAGCATGTTTTCAGCTGCCATCAAAGGAAATTCCACTTCATCATGTTGTCTCCTCAACCAAAACACCTCTGAGGGTCTGGGACCCTCAGGGCTGGCTGCAGACCTGTTGAGTGGAGAGGATCCGGCCGGTGCAGAGTAAGTTCGAACCGGTGTTTGTTTATTGTGTGACGTTTGAGACCTTTTTTTTTTTTTACAGTTTGCTAGCTGCAGCGTGATGGGGCATGTTGCAATTTATTATAAAATGTGGCCTGCAGTATGACTATCACACTGAAATGAACATTGTTGACACAGATTTTTTTCTAGAAAAATAGCGACATGACTAAAGAGAGAAACAAATGTGTTGAATAAGATAACAAAAGCTTAAGATATTTAGCTAGTGAAGCAAAGTAGGCTTTGGTGTTACATTATTAAAGCAGTTAAAATTTACACAGAAAGAAATGCTAACAAGTGTTTAACCACTTGCCATTCTGATTCAAATAAATTATCAGATATCTAACTAATTATAGTGCATATTTCTGCAAAATAAAACCAAAAAGATCAGTGAAAAGAGCTAAATAAATGTTGCCTGATGTTAGCATGTTATTCACCTCAGCTAGTTAGCATAGATGTCGTCATGCAGGTAGCCAATTAGCAAATGTGGATTTAATATAAGATAAAATGGAACTTGAACAAATTAATTAAACAGCGGCCAAGTTAATGTTAGCTTGATGCCTTACAGTACAGACCACCAAAAACAATGAAAAAGGAGCTAGTTTAAACAAAAAGGGTTGAAAAACTATTCCACTTGTTAACACTACAAAGCATAGAGCCATTAAGTTAATTAGCAAGTTTGGTTTTATTCCAATATATAAACTACAGTGAAAACTGGGTTAAAATGCTGCTGTGTTAGTGTTTGGTAACTGTTTAACTGTATTGGAAGGAAAAACAGTGCTTTTTTTTTCCCAACAGAAAAAAAGTAGGCCACTGATATAATTAATAAAGAAAGGTGCTAAGCTAATGTCAGGTCAATTCACATTTTCCCATGTTAAAAATAAACAAGCAAGTCATAAAGTCTCATTCATATTTTAAGTGTAAAGCCAGAGTTTGTATAATTACTGTCAGTTTGCTGTCATAAAAAAACTGACAAATGAACTTCATGTAGTTAGCGTATAAATAGTCATTATAATACATGATTTATTGAGAACAGTCAGGTTGATGAACCAAATGAACTGGCAAAAGCACCCAGACCTGTTTTCATTTTTTTGTTTTTTAGAAGTGGGCAGACAGGCTTTTCTCATGATAAGTTAATGATATACTGTGGATACTGATGTCTACAGTGTTTTCCTGTGGGGAAAACATTCACAGAGATAGAGCCGCACAAATACACTGTTGTTTCTCAAGCTGTCAGCAGTCTGCTGATGAAATGTGTGAGTTTAGTTTTTTAGTGAGCTGTCCACTTTATGATAGCCACATACCAAAGTGAAAGAGTTGGGGTGGGGGGCCACAGTTGTGTATTTTGATAACGGTTGGAAAATTCCTCTGCCCTCTCTTGGCCTGCTGCATCACCCTTGGGTCTTTGTAGTCTGTTTTTCTGACTTTTTTCTACCTGTAGCGCTATCTAAAGTGAGTTCAGCACAGAGTCACGCTCTCAGCTGAAGCACGCTGGGTTGCGGAGAAGGGTCCCTTGACAGGAAGCACAGTTGATTCTTTTTCCAGGATGTATATTAAAGCATCCCCCGCATCTGGTGGGATAAGCAGAGGGAATTGCAGGGACTCCCCTCATGAACAGGATGACGACATTGTGCTCATTGTGTTTTTCCCACCAGACCTCCAAACCCCTCCCTCCTTTTTAAATCCCCACATTAAAATTGCCTGCTAAGTACTGCTGACTAAACAAGATCTAAAGCCGCTCAGACAAGTTTTGGCACAATCTGTGCAACTAAATGTCTCTGAAAAACACACTTTACTGTTAGCACACTATTGCTCTGTTATACATGATTTTGGTTAGGAAGTAATTTAAGTGTTTGCTTAGTAAAGAACCAGTTTTTAAGTCCTGTAAGCTGGGTCTTTGAGAGCTCTATGTATGGGACATCACTCATCTTTGACAAGTTTTACTGAATGAGTAAGTTTCATCAAATATTGATTCTGTAACTTTCAAAGCGTGAACTGAGCTGAGGAGGCTGTCTTTAAAAAAGTATATCCACCAAAGACAAGTGCTTACGAAGACAGAACTGGAGCGTCGCATGATGAAAGCGATTATAACCACAGTGGATTAAAAATGGAGAAGTAGGTGTCACATATCTGTCTCCTGATTGCAAACATGCAGCAGATGATTTGCAAATGCCTCACAGACCTCCAGCATGTCTCACAGCTTTGCAAATGTGAAAACATAATGAGAAGATCCATTTGTGCCAAATAAGACCAGCTTTCCTCTAGCAGTCATGTCTGGCTTTTTTTGCTTGATGGTAGCATGGTGGTCTTGTTTGTTGACAACTGTGTTGAAGTATGAAATTTAGGATTTTTTTTATTAGGGTTTAATGTGATTGGTTGCTGTACTTTGGTGTTTATAGGTTTTATCAGACATAAAACTGAATAGTTACTTGTTGGGGGAAACAAAATTGGCATTCTAATAATTACAGATTTCTAATTTTTTTGCCAAGGACAGCTGGATTTTCTCAGTGTTTATGAATATTACAGGCCATATTGTCATTGATGTAGTTTAACATTTGTGATTAAATAGCCTGTAGTAAAGGTCGGCAACGCTCAGATGAATTTAACTGGCAGCAGTTTGGTCCCTGTCCTCATAAGTGATCTAGTGCTATCTTTATTTTACTGCAGGAGCAACTCAGTAGTGATGCAAAAGTTTACCACTTTGTCTACTCTAATTTTTTTTAAATGGTATTTTCCACTTTTTTGGTGGGCTTTAACCTATGGGTAATATTAGATGCAGCTAATGTAACAGTTTTAATCTGTTTTGAAAATGAGCAACAACTTCATTTACCCTCAGTGTTGGTTTGAGTTGTTACAGTTTGCCAAAAAATATGACTTAACTAATTATGCTGTGAGGAGAATGATACTGTATGCTATTTTTGATGTTGTACGTTCATGTTCATTACACAAAGTAATTGGGTTGTGATGGCATTGTTTTCTACTCTGCATTTTCCCTGTTCACATGAAGTTACACAAAGCAATCTTCATGACCTTTAACTCTGTTTATGTGTGGACAAGACGCCCAAACATAGAGAAGAACATCCATTCTGGAAAATTTCCACATTATTGTCAACAGGGCAAAAATATTGTCCTTGTTAGCCACTTTGAAAGCTACATTTAGGATTCTGTTAGTTTTTATTAATTTACAACAGCTGATGTATGTTGATGCAAACATAAAAATTGTAAGGGATATCAGTTTGGCTTCTCTCCATGAGATAGAATTGTCTAGTGTCAGAAGTTGCTTAGAAAAGAAGAAACTCCAGGCAGCTGCATTTTTGTGTTTGTTTTGTTTTTATTAACTTATTACGATTTATGTTTTGTTGAGTAAATTATAAATAATTGTTAAGGAATAATCTCAGTTTGGCATCTCTCCAGGGGTAAGACTGGTCCGCTGTTAGTGTTAGCTTTTATTCAGGAATGACTCAAGCCTGAACTAGTCCTCCAAATGTTAAACCACTGTCAGACTTCATGTAGGATTCTGTTGATTTTGGCCTTGATCATCAAGGCAGATGGTCAAGAAAAATTCTCCCACAACAGCCTCATGTCTGGCAAACTCAATGGTATGGTTAGATTATGGTGATTGATTAGATTTCTACATGCTACATGCAAAGTACATAAGATAGGATGATGTATTTAAAGTTGTGGGAATTGTTAATGCTAGAGAATGAATGAATAATCTATTTTTAATGAATTGTGTTCAGATATAGTTAGTAAAAAATTATGAAGTGAGTCAGTAAGTTATCCCACAATGACAAGGAATTGTATTAAAATCTTTGGTAGTGGGTCATTTATACTGTATTATCAGGTTCAGATAACACCGCGCTGTTATGGATTTTACCTTTCTTGCACTGCCAGTATTAATTTGAGTG
Source organism: Maxillicosta whitleyi (assembly GCA_029822895.1). Taxonomy (NCBI): domain Eukaryota; kingdom Metazoa; phylum Chordata; class Actinopteri; order Perciformes; family Neosebastidae; genus Maxillicosta; species Maxillicosta whitleyi. The sequence continues at coordinate 1,163,992 of JAPSES010000124.1, read as the reverse complement.
ATTCTGTTAAACTGACCTATTAGCCTTGACTGCAAGCCTCAGATTGTTACACCAATGTGATAAGTACCGAAAGTTAAACTTGTCATGGTTGATGTATTCTGCAGCAGCTTACTGCTTGGTTTGGTGACACTGTAAACAGAGCAACAGAGCGGTGTTAAATATGGCTTAATGTTTAGGGGCGCTCACACTGTTAGGCTGGTGGCAGCTACAGTTGGTCAGCTGTAGCAGGACACATGCACAGGCAGGATCAGACAAGCTGGCCAGCAGAGGGACTCAAAACATCTGATCAGCATAGACCATCTGTGCTGCTAAAATACAGATGGAGCTCTCTGTCCACACATTAAGCCCCACATCAGACACTTGCATGCTTCAATTTTCCCCTCAATGAATGGAAGGTAATAGCATCCCCCAACGTCCCCTCCCACTTCCCTCAGAGTATCAGGCGAATTAAAAGCGAGGCTCAAACGTATAATCGTCCTGGTCATTCATTCTTCTTCCCGGACATGGCAATCTGGGTGAATCATTGAGAAGAAAAATAAAGAGAGAAACTGGGTTTTGTACCATGGGGGTGCTTCTGCGCTGACCCCATTTTGGGCTCCCCCTTCATTCTAAACACACCCAGGGCATGGACATAAAATGAATTGGTTCCTGGGGCAAAGGGGGTGCACTAATCAATGTCTAATCTGTCCCCACCATCTATTTTCAGGCCTTGGCACTTCCTGGCATCGCTCTTTTCTGGGGCAGTGGGGTATTGATCACCAAGGTCCAAGTCACTCATGGCCAAGAGGTCTTTCTTTTGTGTGTTTACAAAAGGTTTGTAATAGACGCGAACGCTAATTGGAAATTCATGCAGAATGTACACCTGGAATCCTTGTCACTGGTTGTCTTTCTTTCTTCCTTTTTTTTTTTTTTTGCTCCAGATGGCCATTTTAAATATTTGCTGAAATGGATTTTCACATCATTTAATGTGTATACCGTGACTAATTTGATTTACAGCAGCATATGTATTATTACAGTGATACATTATTGAATTATTACTTCATTAGAGAATATGTAACATTTACAAAAACAGTGATGGCCTTTAAAAGGTAATTTATAACATGCATGTCAACAATAAATGCCATTAAGGTTTAAATGTAAAAGCATTAAAGGAGTAATGACTTGAAAGTGATGCCAGTGTACTAACAAAATGGTCCAGAAAAAGTCACGTTTAAAGAATATATAAAAAAATAAGTTATTATAGTGTAATTCACTGTATTTTCACTCTAATGAATACAATTGTGGTAGTTTTGTAAATATTTACTCAGTTACTAATATTTCATTGCTAATAGGCCTTTTGTCTGCTGTGTAATTTGATGTCATTGACAGGAGTGACTCTTTGGTAGCTTGCCAGCTGTTTTATTGAGTAGAATATTGAATTTTTCTCTCATTGATACTTCTGCTGCTATAGTGGTTAATATGTTATACTAATAAGGCAGTTGAAGGTTTGCTAAAATTAGTCTTAATTCAGTGATAGATGGTATGGTTTGCTAGGTAGTGTGGTAATTAGTGCGTTTATACATTATATTTAATATTACATTAAATTGCTTGTATGTGTTTAATAGACCGTTTCTTGGATAGTTGTGTGGGTCATGTTTTCAGTAAGTAAGTGAGTAGTCCTTTTAGCATTTGAGCATTGTGTGTCAGCCACCCTGGTAATCAGGCCAACGAACACTGTGCAATTAGACATTAATGATGTTAGCATTAAGGCATTTGCACAGTGGGGCATGACAAATGACAACACACTAAGAGCTGCATCTATAAAAGTCCCAATTTACGTGTATTAATTTGCTTGCACAGTTTAGAATTTTGCGTGTGGTGTTGAACTGTGGTTTTCTGGTGATTTTATTAAGATTGCTTGGACAAATTACAGCAGGTACAAAGTCTTGGAGGCCGCCTTATTTAAATGAGGATTTTGCGTGCACTAGTGGAGACAATACACTGTAAAAACTGTATACGCCAGCATTAATGGTAACAGTGCGGTGAATGATCCAGAGGCAAGGAAGTGTAATGTGGGAGGAGCTTTGTCAAGGTATTCCATGACTCATTCATTAATTTCTTTTTCATTTGAGAGGGGGGCTTGACTGACAGGCAGGCATAATTTTTTTCGGGGGTGGCATATTTGTCAATTATTGTTTCTTCTGTTATTCCAAAAATGTTCACACGAGGGTGAAAAATGTGTTTTCTGCACATTATTTCATAATTTCAGTATCTCTTTCTCATGACAATAACCACTTCTATGTGTGCACAATTACACATCCAAACTGTTCGCACCTCTCTGAGATGTGTTAAATATTATACAGATATACAGTTTTTATGAGCAAAATTGCTTGTGTGGACTAAATCAGTTATTTTCAATTCCGGTCCTTGTGACCCAGTATCCTGCATTTTTTTTTTTTTTTTAGATATTTCCCTCTTCCAGCACACCTGAATAAATTAATGATCAGCTCATCATCCAGCTCTGCAGAAGCCTGATAACGATGTAATGGCTTCCAGGTGTGATGGAAGAGGGAAAGATCTAAAACATGCAGGGCACTGGGTCATGAGGACTGGAGTTCAGAACCACTGTGCTAAATTAATATATTTACATGACAATAGATACAAACAAACGTTTTGTAGATCCGGCCCTAAGTGCAATACTTACCCATGAGTATTCCGCACAACAGCAACATGGTGGTGCAGTGGATACAGCACAGTAGGATATTTGATGGAAAATAGAAAGGCTAGAACGCAACAGGTCTTGGTCCATCGTTGTTGTCAACTGACTTCTCTTTACAAATGCTGATCGATGCTGTTATTATTGCTGCAAAAGCTCAGAAAAATGGACTTTGTTCTGAAAAAACAAAACAAAACAAAAAAACAGTCTTTTCACCATATTCATGTGCTGATGGTATAAACAATGAAAACATGTTGTGACAAGTAAATTAAACATAGCATAAAAATGAAAAGAAAAAAACACACACAGTAAATGATGAGTAGTGCGGTCTCAGTGCTATGTTTGTGACAGAATTCAGGTTGAAATTTGTCAAATATTGTATTACTACGTTGAGAAGTTGATCTGTGACAGTTTTTTCTAAGATTTTGGATGTGAACGGTAATTCTCTGGAAAGGTGGGGTTTTTTCGAGGTGTGGTTGGACAATTTTAAAATAATCAAGGATGGAGCCAGAATTTAGAGTGTTGACAATGGCGAGTATCCTTGGGCCCAGGACTAGGAAAACAGACTTAATGAATTTAGGTGGGACTGGATCATAATGGCTTTTCATGACGACACACACATATGGGCGACAGTAATGGAGAGCTCATTAGGACATTAGGTTGGTATGAATTGATGGAGAATAAGTTAGAACAGTGAGGGGGAAGTTTGGTTGTAAAGTGGTATTCTTGCCAATGAAAAATGCTGATGATAGGCGGAGCATCAGACCAAAACACAAAATGACAACATAAACATTACATCTAGGCTAACACTTAACTTTACAAATGCAAATGCATATATTCTGTCTTTACTACTACTGTCAGTGATATCAATATTTGAAATGATTCCTTAAAATCTGGAAACATTCAGGGCCATTTTAGATAGACATACAGCACCTTTTTAACATGTTTCAGGAGCTTGCAGGGTTGTACCTTTACTAGTAGGCAGCGTGGCTAGTGTTTCCAGTGAATTTGTGATATTGTTTAGTGAATTACTAATTAATTAATGTACAGCCGTTTTACAAAGTTACAAACTCTATATAGATTATCATCACTTTGTAAAAAAAAAAAAACAAAAAAAACGTGGAGTGACACACTTGAGCTTCTTGATATCCTTGTTTAATCTCACCATGATAAAGATTTCTTACATACTGAGAACATGTGTGGGTGAATGCCCCACTGTACTGGGAACAAAGGGCAGCATTGTCACTTGTGGAAGTCATAAGCCAGAGTGTGGAGCAACAGTATTTCATCTGAAGACGTTTACTGTACATGTAGGATTATTCCGCTACTAAAAGAGAGAAAAAAAAAAGATAAGCATGTCAGTAAAAAGGCCAGTGATTGCATTAAGCGCACAGCTGCCTAATTCTTCTCATCTTACAAAGGAACAGTACCAAATTTGAGCCATGACAATCCATATTCATGGACAATCTGGGCTTATTATCACCATTCAGCCATGAGGCTTACAGTCTGTTTTCAGTGCAGCGATCCCTCAATAGCTTTAAGTGTTATCATTAAGCTGTTATCCCCTCACATTATCCCTGTTGTAGTGAGGAGCTGTCTGGAGCTCGGTGACCTCAGCTGGGTCCTCCCTTGTTCCTGGAGCAGATGTTAAAAAAAAGCACCCTCCCATATGGGTTGTACTCAAACACACACACACATACACACACACTAATATTGCCTTGCCTCCTCCCTACACCCTGGCATCTAATTAGGCCTACAGCACAAAGACTCCCAGATGTCAGCGTCCTCCTGGCCTCCTTTGATTATATCCTTTCCACCCCACTGGCTGGCTTGCCGACTGGCTCGATGGCCGGCTGGGGGCCGTGCGGGCTATAGGCGTTGACGCGTGTCACTCTGCCTAGGTCACCGGACCAGTTTAACATATCAGTAATTGCTTTTGGTGTAAATCACAAAGAATCAGGGGGAAGGGAGGTCACAGAGATGGACAATCAGCATGGGCAGCAGTTGTACAAGGGCCATTGAATTAAATTAAATGTGGTCAAAGGGCCATGTGTTACACTGTATTGAGTCATTTGATTATTAAAGGTCCACTGTGTAAGACTTAGGGAGGGATTAGGAGGATCTAATTGCACATATGAAATGTAATACTCAGAATTATTTTCCATTTTTATTAGTGCAACCCTGAATACGAAACAATGGGAACAGATTGGAAAATGCAAATTAAGAAATAATGCAGCAATATTTCAGTGTAGACAATACAAACACAGCGTATGTCATGTTTTGTCTTTCATTTGTAAATGTATATCTAGTTCCATTCAGTCTGGAGCACAGGAGCAATTTATGACTAAGCCAAAAGGGTCCAATCTGGCCCACATTTATCTTTTGCAATTTAACTTTTTGACACTAAAACAAAAAGGAAAATGTGGAGTTATTATGCTGTTATTTTTCTAGTTTTTATTTTTGTCTGTATGCGGTCCTTGAATTAAAAGGGGTTTGACACTGCAGGTCTTCTCCTGATTTCAAAGGACTGAAATCAAAAGAAAGACAGGAAAGGATTTATAGAATTCAGCTTCTATGATGCAGAACACAAGTAAATGATTCAAAGAATCTAGGTGTGTTTCTGTGTGTGAAGGGAAAGGGTTCCATTCTCTGATTCCAATGCTGTATCGAGATCCATCATTCATTTGACCTATGGCATATAGTTATGCTCTACAATATGTACTTACAGCTCCAAATGCCAGTTCAGAGTCTACTGAGCTAAAAGGCAGCCTTATGTTAACTGTGTCCAGAGACACTGTGAACTTTGTAAACTTGCTCAGATCACACATTGTGTTCTGGACCAAAGGTGAAAATGCTTCAGAACTTGCCAATCTTACTGTAATACATACTTAAGTGCGTGATAAAGGTTTGCCACAGTAACCCTGAGTCCATGTTGTTCTATCAAAAGAACTTATTTAAGATAGTATTTGTCACTGTCAGCAGTCACTAAGTGTTTCATTTCCTTTAAAAGCAAGCAACCAAGAAATATGAATGATGTGTGGACAGTCAACAAATTTGTCGGTTTAGGAAAACTGGCTCTGCTTCGTACAGATTTCCAGAACATGTCTTGCATCAGAAAGAGATGACTGTAATTCCTAGTAGCTTGCTCACAGAACTCATTTTTCAAGCATTGGGAACGGTTGCATAAATAGAGAATGTTAGAACTTATCTGCACAAGAGCAAATGAACAGGTACTTTCTGGAATGTGAATTCCAAATAAGCCAATGCAACAGATGTATGAAAAGACAGATCAATTAACACTGTGGTGGTAGAAATATTATTATTTAACCTTTATTTAACCAGGAAAAGAAACCCATTGAGATTAAAAATCTCTTTTGCAAGGGTGTCCTGGCCAAGAGGCAGCACAAGATTTCAGCAATTCCAGTTTACAGGGGTCTGATGTAACATATTAAAAGTCCAATTAAATCAAATAAGACAAAAGAAATAAGAAATCATTTAAAACAGTTACAAATCAGAGATGCTGTCTTAAGTGCGCTTATTCTAGAATTAAAAGTTTGCACTTAATGACTTAAATTCATCAGGGCAAAATGCAGATAAACATAACCCACTCTGTACTACTATACACTACTGAACAAGACCATGCATATTAACATTCATATTCATGTGCAACTTTTGGATTCAAAAAATGTACTCAAAATCGGTCTTAAATTTGATTGAATATGATTTTGAAAAAATTGCCTGTAGTCATACGTGATTCTAAAGGTAACAACACAGCAGAGTTTATTGTTTTACTGGTGCCAAATCAATACCATCACAGACAACAAACTGTCTGCTGGTCTGTACAGGTCTGACATGCACGAATGAACTTGTTGAACATTAAACACAATCAGGACAAAGACTGAGCACATTTGGTTTAAGTGTCAGTTATAGAAGCTTCCTGCAAATCAAATTGTGTTTATCTATCCCACTATCACAGCACCCTGGGTTGTTCGACCCTTAGTTCAAGTAAGGAAAAACCTCATGTTTTATTGGCTGTTCTTATCTCAGGCCCCCTGATATCTTGCTCCTAATGTGTTTGCTTAATCTTTATCACTTCCGATCCTTCCACTACCTCATCTGTTACTTTCTATACCCTGAGGAAAATTGTGTCATTGTTTTCTAAGACATGCAACACTTTAATCCTTTTTAATCATTTACTCTAAATATCCTATAACCCATCCCCCTCATATCTCTGCATTCAGAGGAAGTTGAAGGTTTCACTTCCTCTAGTAATCGCCAGCGGAAGCAGAGAGAACTGGAAATGCAGTCTAAACATGGACCAGACTATTTAATCTGATGCTTGCACAATTAGTCAGAAGGAGGGACAGGCAGGAGTCTGATGTTTCAGTGTCATTAAAGGCAGCGTGTTTTACTTCCTGCTTACTGATTAGGCAACTTTCTTATACACCACATGGCCCAGGGGGATTTAGAAATGAGGCACAAAGAGACTGTGTCGTGTTTAGAAATATAACATGAGCTCTGGATGAAAACAGAGTAGCTGTTCCTTCATGCAATCTGATGTCTGGCTGCTTCATGTCAATAAGGCTGGATGTAGCAGATTGGCAGTAGATGGAACATGTCATGTTGATGTGTGGGGGTGTTTGACAAGTGTGGTCACGCTGCTAAAGCTTTAGACAGGCTGTAACAGAAATAGGAGATAGCGAAGCAGAGGCAGTGTGGGATTTGGGACCTTGTTTTGGAAGTGGAGTTGCATAAGTAGGTTTTGAGACAAGCAAACATCACTGACCTCTAGTTACTGGATCGGTGGGAGTTGCGGGGAGTTTGCAAACTAAGTGAAGAACTTTACAAGTGAATTTTAAAGTCTTTGCAGATCATCTCTCCAGGTGTAGTTAAGAGTTCTGAGGTTAATAGAAGCCTTGATGTCCATGAGAGCTCTGATTGAGGGTGTTATTGACAGCTTAATAAATTGAGTTGAGTTCTGTTTGTTAAGTAAAAGTGATTTTTTTTTCTTAGTCTGTATATTTGCTTTCTTATATTTACTAGTTTGGGGCAAAAATTATTTTGCAGAAGAATGGTGCAGCCATCATTTCTGATATATGCCATATAGACTATCAAAAGGGTCACATTGCCAGTCTTATGTATGTTGTATGATATGATAACATATTAATTATTGTTTACTATTATTAACTAATCATCTCAGAGTTGAAATTAGTTGGTATCATTTTAATGTGATTTTCTTGTGATTTTTGTCTATATAATTTTGGTGGAAAAAAATCACATGTAATAATAGAATGTATAAGCCTTTTCTGCTCAAACTTTATGATCATTGTATCCTTAATCTGTTCATATGTCATGCATCAACATATTTTTGTCAGGTGACAGACATTAGAGAGGCTGGAGGAGATGGAGGAGGAGGAGAGGCAGAAGGAGAGGCTGGAAATTAACAGGTGTGGTTAAATAATGATGGATATGTTAGTCATGAGATTCAGCATTGTGACAAATGTTAGCGTGACGATCTGAATAACAACACTTCACCCATGTGACGTTAAAATCAGACTTGTATATCAAGTCTGGTGTTCTAAAGAGGCCTCATCATGTATTACTAGTGTTGCCCTACAGCCCAAAGCTACAAAGCTACAAAGTAAAGATGAGAACTCTTCGAAGTTGTCTTTCATTAGTTGCTTTAACCTATAACATTACAGAAGTCATGAAATTCTTCTGTTCTCTTTAGATATTCACATTATATACAATTATGATTTTTTTCCCTAACAGTAATTGTTTGCATGACATGAAATAATGATTGAAAATACAAAAAAAAAAAACCATCAACTTTCACGAGTGCTGCCTTGAAGCACTTTTGTGTCCCCACCAATGTCAAAATCAAACCTAATCCCTTGGTTGCAAGGTCCATAATTAAATACCCCTCCCCTCCACAATATCATTAAATTGTCCTGTTAAAGTCTGCTCTAAAAGCTACATTTCTACATACATTCAGTAATGGCTTTAAGCTTCTACATCATAGCTGCTCATTAGATTAGCAAAGAGCACTACATTTAATATATTTACCTGGATAAAAGCATTATAATGGCAACATTTAATAAAATGAGCAAATGTGGTGCCTTTTAGAAATGTTAATGCAGTGTCCTGTGCACATGTATCCACACATATATGCCCATGATAATATGTTGTTTTGCACAGACAGGGTCTCTGACCTTGGGGCGTCCATCAGCTGACCTTTGCCCCCATCCTCCAATGAGGAAGTTGTGTGCTTACTCTGAGCTCGAGCACTGAGCCCAGGGCCATGGCTCTTTGTAAAGGAGTAGTATGCGTGAAGTGAAGTGTTTATCTTCAGTCGCGGCCTCTGTCAGGCCAGGTCCAACTGGTTCCCAGCTCTGTTTGGAGAGGCCTAGAAAAACAAAGGGCTAAAGCTTAGAGTTTTGGTTTTGGGGTTGGGCTACAGGGCGGGATGGTTGAGAACCAGCAGCAAGATTGAGCGGGAACTGTTGAGATTTCAGAGTCCTGTCAGGTCTGAGGAGAGCTTCACACTTCCACTATCTTACCGGCTAATAATACAAAGGAAGACACTGCAAAGGAAAGTGAAAGAATGCAGAATGTGCAGCTGCAGGTGTGGATATGTCTGACACTGCAACTTGCACCGGCCTAAACTTGGACTCTGATCTCAAGTAAAGGTGAAAGCCCTCTTAACAGCGGAAACGTGACCTAGCGGACATGAGGTACACCATGTTGACTCTCTCCCTCTCCTCCTCTGCACCTGTCCTCCACTCCTCCCCCTCCCCCTCCCTCCAGGGTTTCCCAGGTGTATGGATCACTGCGAGGCAGAGGGAGAATGAACAGGCACCTGGAAAGGAGAGAGCACTTAAAGAGACTGTCTCTGGACAGCGGCCTACCGGTAAGTTAATCTGCAACATTGTCTGTCTGGTAGATCGTTTACTCTGGCTTGTCCTTTTAACTTAGGTGCTGGTAGACTTCGAGTCAGTTATTTGTGGTAGTTGTGTGTTTTTTTGTAATGGTGGTACAATGCTGTAGCTGCTGTAGTCTGTTTGGATTACACTTCCCGAAGAGCGCCTTTGGGTGACACAGTGTTGTTCAGTCTGACACTCTGCAGGTGACTCCTTTTCCTTTAGCTGGTTAACATTGCTCATATTAATGATCTTTTTTGGCTTATTTATACTCTTGTTCTGGGAATGAAAAATCCTTCACTTCCTGTATTAGTCATTTTTTGACAGGAAATACACACTTATGTGGAATGTTTTGGAAAAACCTTTTACAGTGGTGGCTAAAGTGCACACATTCTTTACTCAAGTAAGAGTGAAAAAATGAAAAGCAGGCCTGTGAAAAATAAAAAAAATAGGTCTTTGAAGGACATTTCTTTTGTTTGTGGAAAGTCAGTTGAACCTCATGTACTGTAATTATCTGTTTCTTAAAAGCTGGCTCTTGACAGATTTCCCATCACTCCCAAAAGAACAGTGACACATGAGATTTAAGGAACACAAAATACTGCTGGCGGCATGAAAAAGAAATTGCGTTTAGACAGTGACAATGCCATGTATAAGGTTTGTTTTTGGGAGCAAAAAAAAACAACCTTGGTGACATGACACGTGAGAAACTTGCAACACACCACTACCTTCAGCTAAAGTGTTGTCCCTCTTTAATAGCAGTGATTCATCACTATTTATTATTTTATCCTCTGCAGTTTTCAGTGACAAGCAAGTATTTTCCTACATTGAATTTTCTGACCATGTAGGTGTTCATAATAGCTCAGAGTTCATTCAAAAATCAGAGAAAACTGAAGCAGAAGTGAGTTTTTTTCAACATAATTCATTATCTGTCTTTTGTCAAACTGTAAGACTTTTACTGGTGAATCAGTGTTAAAGAACATGACAGTATTTCCATGTTCACTACAGAGCCTCTTGTGGATCAAAAGGGTTTTATCTGATGATGCTGAAAAGCTGAGCAACTGCATTTCACTTTAATCTTATTGAGAAGATTAGTTATTCAGAAGGTATAATACATTTTAGTTCAGTAAATTCTTTTAGTTGCTAGTGGTTGTATAGGTCTTTGAGGGTTTTGTAAAGGTTACGATTGTGTGACCACTTGGCTTGTTCAGCTATTTCGAGCCAGAATGATGTGAAAAGGCCAGTGGATACATTAGTGGTTCTTGCTTTATTACTACTGTAATTGGTCACCACATGACTGCAACACTCCAGCTGTTTAAAGCTACTTCAATAACTAGCCTGTGTTGTTATTTTTCCGGTGACTTCATTGATGTTGCTGCAACATGCAAATCAGTTTGTATCGACACATTTAGTATGTGTTCTTCTTGGTATTTTTGTCCGATGTCATCATCTTTTCTATGTTATTGTTGTGTCCTTTTAGGCTAAAACTGGCCCCTATGTTCAGAATGATGCTAAATGATGCTAAACGTGAAGTAATGAGCTTGTTGTGAAAATGTTAATATTAGAAAGTAAAGATATTTGTAGCCAAATGTAGAGGGTGAAAGTAAGAAAAACTAGTTGTACTTCCTCTCTCATCTGACTTATAAACAACAGACAAACCAAGTGTAAATGGTATGGGTGAATTGCTTTTGCTTTTCGTGGACCATAATTCATGATGGAAGAGTAAGCATTAAGAATCCAATTTAAAGTGCACACATCCACGTGCCAAGCAGCGCAAAGAGAAAAACAGCCTTCCATGACTGTGTTTGTGAACCACACTGTGACTGACAGGCTTATCTCTATGCTGGGGTTGCTGGTGCGATTCACAGGAGTGGAAACTTGTTTTGGCTCGGGGTTAACTGAAGGTGAATCTGCTGGCAAGTGCCTCTTCGGAATGTCAAGTGCAGCCTTATAGTGGCTGCTGTGTTGTGTCTGCATGGGTGTAAAGGAGCTTAAACCCACCCCACCCAGCCCCCCCTCCCTCCGGAGTGGATACAGTACGGTCACTGCACAGGAAATAATACATTAGGAGTCTTAAAATAGCATTTGTTTATAGGAGAAGCTGGAGTCTTATATTTAGCGCTTTTCTTCTCTTATGTGCATTTGTCACAGTGGTGATTCAACAGAAATACATCTGACATGACCTCACAGTCACAGTTCACATATAGAAACCACATTTAACATGTGTAAATTATATTCTGCTTTTATATAAGGTATTTTAACTATTTCCATGATTTCATACAGTTTAGAAAAAGGTAAAATAATTGCAAATGAAAGGTGCATTAGTAGTGTAAACCTTCTTATTTATTATAATTTTTTATGTTCATCAATTGATTTAAAAAAAACAAACAAACAGCAAACAAACTGTTAATCAGCCTTGCAATGATAACATTTTTGTGTAAATCACAGAAATAATATGGAATCAATTCAAAGGACATGTGTATTTCAGTTCAGATATTGTTGTTTATCCATTTAAGACCTAAATAATTGTGACCAACCAAAAGCTTCTACTGTCCTTTAATGTTTAATAACTTTAGAACCACTGATCTTATTAATACATGTAAATAATTCAAGTAAATGCAGTTTCACATAGTTATCTCATATGACCCATTTGGACGTTCAGAGGCTCCGTAAAGAACTTAGAAACATCATCTTCTGAAACTTTGATTCACCTGTAAAACATGTAGGTTGACAAATGACAGTAGTTGTAGATGCTTGTTTTATGTTTAGTTGATGATATTTTGTTAAAACAATCAGTTTTCTCTGTTTTGATATGATAACCATTGAATTTGGTCTTAGCTTTAAAACATCTACATGATCAGTGAATGAAATATTAGAAAATACATCTCGGTCTACACTGAAAATAAACAAATCAGACAATAATGTCATCATAAATGGTGATTAACCACTTAGAAAAGTTTACATTTAGAGAAAAAAAAATCATTTGTATGTTACTATAAAAATAATTGTAGGTCTTTAAGGGTTAATACTGGGTTTTGGAGGGATACCCTAATATAGCAGTCCAACACTGGTGCTGGCCAATATCATCCACTTTCACTGACTGTCAGATTCAGATCGACTTTTATTATCATTGCACATATTTCAAAGCAACAAAATAACCTTCCACTTACAACCGATCAAGATTACATTAAACATGCAAAGGACATACATACATGGAAATACAGATACAGTGACGAATCACAATGAAAATGCACTCCATGTTTGCAGAATGAAAGACAAAACTGGAACATTAGGTTTTCAGGAGAGAAAAAAAGCCTAATTTAACCTGTGGTCCTGTAACCTGTAGCGCTTCTGAGCCCCTCCATCCACAATGTGTCTGGGAGATGGGTGGTGGTATAGATGCCCTCGAGGGAGAGAAGGGTGTGTGTTGTTAGTTGTGATTAGGTGTGTGTCGGTGAAATTTCATGATTATTTTTGTATACACTTTTGAGTTTGTGTTCGTTCAGATATATTGTATTAAATGGCTCAGAGACCTTAAACAGTAAAGTAAGACAAAGCTCAGGAAAATGTAGTTTGTCTAGGTGCAACTGCACTACTAAAAAAATGGAACACAATCCTTTTAGGACACCAAATTACAGTAAAATGAATAATCCAAAGGAACTGAAATGACTTTTCCCTGTTGTAATTGTTGCTGATGGTTCCTCGCTGGCAGACCTGTCTTCACTGTGTTAGTGCTGTCTGGCTCAGTCTGTAATCATTCTGGAATACGGGTGTTTTGGCAGTTTGTGCTGTTTTATATAAATCACGCTCATCTCATACGGTAATTTTTTTGGTGGCACAGTTAAACTATGAAAAGCAGGCCCTGTCTATCTTTATTTACCATTTTCAGTGCAAACTAGTATGGAGGTTGTTCTATCATACAGTATAATGAGGACGAGTCTGAACAGTAATGTGCAGATTGAGGAAAGGAGAAGGGCTAACTGTCAGGATTAGTATTTATCATCTCCATCTTCACCAATATGGTAATTATAGTAGTCCAAAATGTTGTGACACTTGTTTTTCTTTGAATTATTCACATATTTAATTGAAAAAAATTACATTTTCTTGTGAGAGGACCTTACTAATACACTGTCTGTGTGCTTACAGTTCCCACAAACTTGTTTTTAACAGTTTTTATTTAGGGAATCAATGTAACATTTTTAAGAGGTTGGACCCTGAATTCTCAACCAAACCTCACTGAAAGCTGAACAGTAACGCTACCACCATGCTAGTAAGAAATCACTGTGTAAATCTGCATATAGTGATTGTAGTGATTGAATGTGACAGTTTTTAGTTTGTCTGAAACCATAGCATGAAAATAATAGCGTGGGTACTGCATGCTATTTACAACAAAATATTAGAGCATACAACCTCCAACTCTTGTGCAACATAAATTTCCCACAATACAGTATAGTCATGGCAACAGTGGACAGCGACAGATGGCGAACAGAACCCAGGAGCCACTAGTCAGTAATATTAAGCAAGTGCAAGTACAGTTTGTAGTATAACACCCACCGGTAGAGGTGAGATTAGCTGGTTACCAAGGGTATGTGCTCCCACCTGTTATCCACCCACTGAACATTACATCCAGAGATAAACCTTCTATTGTTTCCATCCACAAAAGTATGTTGAATATGAGTATTGATATTATGTATGTTGTATGTAGCATGGGATTCTGGATGGACCAAAATGTGTGTACTGTGCAAGTAGGTACAGTGTCTATTCAGTTTAAGCTAAATTGAGATAGCGTCTCTATATGTTAGTAACACTGAACTAAATGCTTCTACCATCATGACGGACACCGATGCCATCACATTCCCTTTCAGAGGTGTCCAGTCATTCTCCACTGCACTGATCTAGCATTTAAGTCAAGTGAATTCCAAAACACTGGTGTGACTCTTATCATTTGGGACATAAAGCATAAGCCTGTCAAACAGTGACATGAGAATAAATCTTGACGGATCACTGCAGTGACACAGTTACATGTTCATTCTGACAGCCCACTTGATTTATAATTAATCCCAGCGGTTTGTGAATTTTTAACTCGGCTTTGTGATGTTTGTTTCTTATCAGATGATTGTGTTATTCATAACAGCTTTCATTAATATTTACTCTTTTAGATGTGGCTTTATTTAATTGCTTTAATTAGACACACAGCGACCTGATTTACTGAGAAAGTGAAAGTAGGTCATATTTGTGATATGGCTTTATGCTTCAACATGCTCCCATTTGTCCACTCAACTATCCATGCATGCATTTTCCCCTGTTTTTTTTCCTTCTTCACTCCTGTATCCTACACTCATCGCTCTTCGTCTCCTGGGCATTTACTTCATCTCGTCTTTAATCCACTTCTCGCATTTTTCAAGTCTATTTCATTGTCTCACACAGTCTTTTCTACCATTTTCTTTTCTCTTCGTTTCCTTTCCTAATGGTTTATTCTGACTCTGGGCAGCAGGAGCATAAGGGTGCCGGGTTGTTTTAATAGTGGGACATGAGGAAGCCCGGAGCATTTTGGGATAGGTCCAGCAGAGATCTGGTGGCAGTGTGCAGATTTAATTCCACGGCATGGAGCAGCCATGAAAAGTACAAGCTGCTTCCACTGGTATGGGTAATGTGAAGTTGAAGAAGTGCGTCACACTGTTTGATTCGACTTGAATGAACTAAATCACATGCATCATTTTAGGTGTTGGCACAGGTGTGAAAATATAGTGGATCCTTTGCAGACCATGAGCGTTTTTACCTGAATTTAAATAACCTCATTACCTGGTTGGTAATCTGATTACAATGCAGTCAGGGCTTATGAAAGTCAAGTTAATGTCAAGTTATCTGCTGATAACTTCATAAAAAAAGGTACCAACTGCTTCAGCAGCAGCAGCTACAAAACAGATGTGTGACAATTTACATTTTCACACGTCACGTTCATCTCATGTGAGGCTTATTTTCCACCGCTTTACTATCTATAGATACCATGTGCAGAGTAACACATGTCTCTGAAGTGTGAAATGCATATTTCTGTGTGCATTTTACTCATTTCTTATACTGCCAAGCTGATGGGTACACTCCACAGTGCTATATTGTTGTCCAAGGACATCTGGCATAAATATATTTCTACAAATATCAGCACCTAAAAACATGCAACATCAAAGGTTGTGGCTCACTGTATAGGCCTGTTTCCAGATGCATTCTAAGAATTATAACTATACATAATGCATTCTAAAAATCATTCTAAATCAAGTGGATAAAAGAGTGCACACCACATGTATAATAGCCATGACAGTGATATTGTTTGGATCACCTTCAGCATGATTTATAATAGTAATAATAATACATTTTATTTGTATAGCATCTAAGTTAAATAAGGTGAGCTCTAAAACAAAGTCTACAAAGTGCTTTTGCAAGATAAGATAACACCAGAAATCATATAAAGGGTGTCCATAAATAGAGCAGTAATCATACAGTGGCGTAAGACACAACAAAAACTATACGACTGAATAAGAATGTAAAATATGTTTTAAGTCGAGATTTAAATAAAGAAAAATATGTGCTCATCCTGATGTCCTCTGGAAGGTTCTTCTGAGGAGATTAGGGGTTCTGATTAGGGCTGCTAGAACCAAAATCAGAGGGAAAAAAAAAAGTCAGAAATCAGAAATACACACCATTCTTTTGTCGCTCTCTCCACAAGCGAAGGTAGATGTCAGCTGTGGAAAACAGAAGCTACTTTCTAAGCTCCTGGAGTTGAGCAGTACAGGCACGTCTGGGAATCTGATCAGCGATCAGTAATTACAGCTGTCAATCACGTATTTAATCTCTTACCTGTCTAAAAACACCTCAGGTAGATTTTCAGCTTGGAAATGGTCCGCAGAAGAGGGTAGGATTCAGGATTCCTCCATACACTTGGATTACAATATGCTGAAAGGCAGTTGTGGAATTTTTACTCTATGAGGTTGAAAAACTATGGACTAATGGACAATAGAAACAACAGATCTCAATAATGCATCTGAATTCAGGTATTATTTTCAACATTAGCACTTCATACCAGTTCATTTAACTTGTATTTATTTATGGTGGGAAAGTAAATATATTCAGAGACGATGCAACAAATTTTACCACTTGTGTGGGACAAACACACCTTTGTTTACCTGAAGGCAACATACCAGGTCAGGCAGTAACAGGTCATTAGTATTGATTTGGCAGCGTATACATACCTACGCATCAAGTGTGGACGCTCTCATAATTAGTGTTATCATTTGGACAGTTGTAACATGATTCAGCCACATCCAGCATACATGAGGCGCTTCAACGTGTCTTATAATCACATGATTAGTGACTAATGATGGTGTAAAGTGAGGTGGTGTCAAGAACAACCCTGCGTTGACTTGTTGATGAGTCTGTACCACTCCTACATTTAACACAATAATATCCATCATTAAAGTGTTAGTATGGATGTATTTTTTCTAATTAAAATCGCCACATTATCTGATGAAAGTTTCACTTCCACTTTACTGACTGTTGTTTGCTTTACTGACTTGTAAAATAATCATTTGCAAAGGCATTTATGAACCACAGAAAATGTTTTGACTCTGACTAATCGTTGTGTCCTAAGTTTCCACTCAATACCACTATTTATGACAAAAATGATCAAAGAACAGTTAATTTACACGTACTTGTAAATAAGCAAAAAGCTCATTTAAACTGATGACATATTAAACGGCTCATCATGTTTAAATAGCCGTGATACTGGCAAGTTTGTCATCCATTCAATCAGGCTGTTCGTGTACATGACATTTACGAAATCTGCATCCTAGAAGTAGTTAATGTTTCTTTGCATAGTGGTGAACAATCACACAGATCTTCAACACATGTAAATCCCACTGGAATGCAGTGTGAAATCTGCTAAATAATTTCTCTAACAGTGGCATGATGAGCCAGTGAGTTTCTCTGAAGTCAAACCTGGGTCTAATGGGGACCATGTCTCTGACCCTGCAGACCTTGGGACAGATTAAACCTGTCAACAGTCCTTTTTCTGTGGAATGTGAACATCAGATATGTGTATTTTTTCAGGCATTTAAGATGTTTAGTGTGAAATTCTGTGTCTCACTTAGGGGCCAGGTTTGGCTTGTACTGTCAGTCCCCTTCATGCAGCCCCCCCCCCCCCATTCCCTCCCATTTTGTCA
>JAPSES010000124.1:1110556-1121613 GCA_029822895.1 Maxillicosta whitleyi | reverse complement strand
ACCACTGACTCCACTTGCTTGTACTGTAGGCACATGGCATGATGGGTAATCACCTCATCCACCTCTCTTCTAACTGTGATGGACCATCACTCTGGACCAGGGTCAGTCTGGACTCAGCAGATCTTATGACCATTTAAACAGTCCAATATTTATTCTCTTCATCAAACTGATGGTTGTTTAAGAAGAATCTACTCACTGCATCAGATAAAGGTTTAAAGAACTGAAACATATTACTCACTACAGGAATTATCCAATGGTTACATATTTGCTGTGTTAAATTCAAATGTCACTTGTTGACTTATATTACATCAAATGTCATTTACTATTATTTTAGCGAACTTTACTTGTGGCTATTTCCTTGTAAATCATGGCTGAATCCCATCTGGTCACATAGATTTTCATTGGCAATTGTTCTTGAGACAACTCCCATTATCCTACATTACATCATAACATCACCAGAGACTAGATTTTGTAATTACTTCAACTCTAAGACCCCATTGTGTGTATTTATAAAATTGTATAAGAAATAAAAGAAAAAAGGAAGAAAAAGCTTTAAAGCTGCAAAAAACCTTTTCCAGCAATGCAACCAATGGATTCTTCTTAGTCATGTTTTGAACCCTCAATAGGACTGATATTGTCTTGTAATATCCATAAATAATACCATTAATGTGGTCAGCCTAGCTTCTGACCTACAAGGGCAACAATGATGAATACTCTAGTGTGTTGCGTATAATACCAGCAGCTCATGCTTTCAGGGGTAGAGGGCAACTGATGGGTTGAGCTATTGTAACCCCTACGATTGAAGCCGCTACCTCACTTCAATCAGTTGAGCTGGAGAAATGGCTTCCAGAGGGTTCAGGGAATGTGAGAGCATTCACTAAAAGAGGGGGCTGCCCCAGATAAAGAGAGTTAGCTGAGTAAACAAATAATAACGATAGAACAGTGTTGTTATTGTAAGAGCAAATAGCTGGCCTAAGCATAGGAAATTTAGGTCCTTGCACTGCGACATTTTCCCACAGTTGCTGTATTATCACGATCCCATCCTGAAGTGAAAACCAAAAAGTGGCGTTTTAATGCAAACTGTATTTTAATTAATAAAGTCGGGTTTATTTATTAGGGAGACCTTTGATACTCTGTCTCATATTTTGAGGAGGGATCAAAAATGTTGCACCGAGGAATCCAGTGTGCATAATCCTGGAGTGTATTTAAGTCCACTGATGTCACCATGTCTGTGAGGCTTTAATGAGAAACAGTGCTGATGTCAAATTCTCCCCCCTGCTCCCATCTGGAAGAAATAAAACAAATATGGCTACTAAAAATAAGACTCCACTTGAGATGATAACAAGGATTTAGTGCCATTATCTGTGTAAATACAGTGTGTGTCTGGCCCCACATTCATTTTAGAATTCCTTTCCAACCTGGATGAGTGCTGACTGTAAAAAAAAAAATAAAAAAAAATGAAGCCCTCTGAAATAGGCTGCAGTAATGCCTTTGAAAAGTCAATGATGGTTGATTTAAATATTTAATGTGGGTGAATAATTGGACTCTCAGCCCTCTTTTCAGATCACTTGACGGAGTGTGGTGAGCTCCTGCACTGAGAGGTCTTTGTTCATATTAACCCATGAAATAAAATCGTCCAAAGTCAGATGATATCTAAAAACACACCACTAACATTGGAACTAAAATTCCCCCAAAAAGTCACATCTGCTTCACAGATTTGCATCTGGACACTTTTCATATAACCTCTGAATACTATCAAAATTATATTTAAGCTACACTGGGCCTCTTTACATTTTAGAGAGTGTAAAAATAATATAGGCAGGTGTTAATGCTCCTGCAACATATTTTACACTTTGTTAAAACTAGTAACCTGTTTACTTTTTAGTTTAAAGCTGCACCAATCAATGTTTTTCCTGATAGATAGATAGATACTTTATTAATAAAAATGAATCAGTAGAAAAAAAAGGTTGCTCATATGAAGCACATTTTGCAGACAAACAAGTACAGATCACCATTTCACTAGCCTTGTAGGAGGCAAAAAGAACAATTGTTTTATTTAGATGAATGATTAAAACATTATTTGTGTTGTGATAATCTAAACTGGTGGAACCTGGTTTTCTTTTCACACATAAAGACATAAAGTGAGCCAAACTACATTGTTTGAAGCCAAACAAGAAGAGGGCTTTATGCTCCAAACAGGTTGAAAAATCAAGAAATACTTATTTAATATGCCTATTTCAACATTTTTTTAAAAGGACAGCTGGTTTGATTTTGTTTATGTGTATCTCGTGTCTAGCACTTGGCCCTGGTCCGCTATCAAACCAAGACCACATCTTCCAAAGGATCCACACCCAAGTATGAGTGTCTTCCTAAACTGATCATATTGACGGAAAAACCCACCAAAACCCAGCTCAACAGGATGGAATTAAAAATATCTTAAATATTCTGACCACCCAACACCAAAAAATCCACCCAGTCGCCAAACCACCAACCAACATGAATATTTTTAGATGCATGTATGTCAATGTTACCATGTTTTAACCACTCTTTTATAACCATATCTCTTAGAATTTCCATTGAAATGGAAGTAGCATGTTTATGGTGAGCTTTAGGCACTTACTTAAGGTTGGGAAAAGATTCCAAAGCTTTACTGAAAGAAAAAAAAACTCTGAAAATGTTCTTATTATTATTAGAAATAGATGAAAACCACAACACTATAATTGCTTATATAAAATTTACAGGAGTTGGAATGAAAACTCCTGTATGAAAATGAGATGTTATAGACCACCTCAACCATCTATTACATATTGAGGAAAGAAAAAATCGTATATTAAATGTGAGAAATTACATTGAGATTATGCATATCTTCAGTTTACATAAACACACAATAGACACATTTTTTCTCTTGGAACTTGGGTTGTAACCATTTGCCACTTGGGGGGGGGGGGAGGCTAAAAACAACACGTTCCTTACGTAATTTAAACCAAACCAAGAAGATTTCTGCATCTTTGAAACTCAGTGTTGTTTCGAGAGGCGATGCAATGTAAAAGTCTCATTTCAGCAAACAATGCATTTATTATTTAACAAGGGAAGTTGAGGAAGGACATTGTTATTTACAGCAAGGCCTTGGGGGGGTGTTACCTAGATTTATACCACCCACGCCATGACTGCTTATATTTCTGTCTGCTGAAAAGATCTCCTGTTGCGAAATGGTCAAAGTTGTGGTCAGTGCCATATATCTATTTAAGATTTGAATGCATTAGTTATTCACTCCTCCACACAAATTATCTAACTTTTTCTTCTGATTCAAACAGGCAGTGTTTTGGCCACAAGCCTGTTTTGTTAACCCAGAGGCCACTGCCACCCCCACAGTCTGTCTGGAAAGATGCACCTAACAAAAATATGGCAATCACCCTTCCCTGCAATACTGCAGAAATAATTCATGACCACAGGAATAATCATTCCACTGAGTCCTGCAGTAGAGGTCAAAAGTCTCCACAACCCATCTCTTTTCATATTTCTCATTATTATTCTTCTACTACACCTTCCCTCCCCCATTTAAAAAAAGAAATCACCCCGCTGTATCTTGATCCTCTCTCCATCACTGTCCGCTTAGATAGGAAATATGGAGTTGATAAGCATGAGTGGCACAGGTGGGTTTTAGGATGACAGCATCGCAAACAAACAGCGTCCTCTTGTCACATTACCATTTCCCAGGTTATGGTTCCCTGCATGCCTTCAGGGGCAATCTTCACTCCCCATCCCAAGAAGGCAGGAAGACGTAGAGGGAAGGAAATCAGAAGCTGACATTAATGCTTTCCCGAGCAGGAATGCAACGCTTTGCCTGCTCGCTTTGCCTCCGACATCTGCCCGGCACCTGGGTCGGCTGACTCTGCAACGCAGACAGGCTGCATCAATAAATCAGCCTCTGGATTAAACAGCGGAGGGCTGCGATAAAGCTGAGGCCTGAAGCTAATGCACGTGAAATGTCATGGAATCTGACGAAGTGTCTTGGGCAGAAAATATCTCTGCAAAAACACGCGCTTGGAGGTCACGAGATTGTTGCTGGAGACTTTGTAATATTTGTGTTTTTTGATTTGTTAGCTGGGATGTTACCCCGTCTTGTCCTCTCAAATGAACTTCAGCGGGGAAGGTTGCTGATGAATGCTCTTTTTTTCTTTGGGTTTCATTTGGCTTTACCAGTTAGGGTCATAAAACAAGGTCTCTCTGTGGGTAATTTGAGGTATGTTGAAATCTTTTTGGTTGGTACATAAATCTCTACAGTATCTAAATGTAATTCTGGGCTCGTGGAAAGCACCGGTGACAAATTAAAAACAGCGAGCTGGAAGAAAACTACTAAAGCCTCTTTGACATAGTGTAAAGTAAGCACGGCCAGCAGGATGACAGAAAGCTTACAGTCAAACTGTAACAAGAAGAGGCAAGAAATAGTGGAAAAGCGAGTGTTCAGAAAGCGCTGAATGGAACCTCTTGAGAATCTTTTGTTCAGTCTATAATGTGTTTAACTTTGCGTGAAAGAGCCACTGCTTGATCAAGCCTCCTCTCCCTTGCAAATGCTTCAGCTACAGTGTGGCTCGATGAGGTGTGGCGCCTGTCTGTCAAAGCCTGCATAAACAGAAGCCCCAACTTCCCCTTGTGAACCAACTAACATCTGTTTAGCATCAGTTCCCTGCTCCGATCAGCCCCTTCCTCTGTCACTTTGGAATGGCTTTCTCTCTTGCTCTTTGTCTCTTTGCAAAGCACTGTCTGTTTTCACTTCCCTTCGGTTAAGGATTAGTCAAGTGTTCAATTATGTGACTTTCAGTCATATAACTTTTTAAATCATTTGTCTGTAACTATGAATAAAACACACCAATAGGATTCCTTTGTGTGTTTTAAAGTGAGTTTTACATATCTGACTAAGTATATCTACATAAAAATAGGTCTAGTTCATCTGCATGTTCTGGTATGCATCAGCCCCCTTAAGCTATTCCCTCTGTGACTCCATTATAAGTAATGGGTAACAAAATGCACAGGCCTTATTGCGTTCAGGGAATATGCAAATATAAAGCCTCACAAGTCTGAGTCAGCTCAATTGAGTTGGCAAATTTCTTTCTTACAGCCTAGTTTCCTCTTGTTTCTCCGGCTTGAAGTTTCTGTGTGCTGTGTTTGAAGGACACTTTGTTTTGGATATCATCCCTGTCACCTCTGCAGAATGGATTGTGACAACCTAGTTACCAGAGTAAAATACTGTTATTAACAAACCTCTTTTCAAAATACATTATCTAATTATTATTATTATTATTATTATTATTAGTAGTAGTAGTAGTACTGCTGCTATTACTGGCTTTCTTGCACTAAACCCTCACCAACACTCATACATATACAACCTTGGCTGTCACTCCCACAGTATACTACTGTGTCAAGTACACTGTTGAAAAAACCTTATTATTACATTCATATCTTGGTTTTTTTTGTGTTTTTTTTTAGCACCAATAAAGTACAGGCCTTAAGGGTCTTAAGCTACCTGGACTCAATTATTATTAATTAGTGATTAGATATGTTTCTGTTGTGCCTGTGCACTTTATTGTTTGTCCTGTCCTGTCACATCTTGTCTATGCATGGGACAGAGAGAAATGAAATTTTAATTCTGTATGTCCAGTACATGTGAAGAATTGACAATAAAGACAACTTTGACTTTGTTTCAACATGGTCAGTGTTAGGATGAGTTAGGAAAGGTCTGAGGAAAGAACTAATTAACAAAGTCATATGACAAACCGGACATGAAAATATCCTTGTACAGTTTCTTTATTCCTGTGCCAATTGACAGCAAGGTATAGAAACATCAAATCTTTTTTTTCTTATAGCGCCATGTTTACATGGTGAGATGAGGCTGCAGCATTTCTAGTTACATGTATTCTGAGCCAAAAATACATGTAATATTAACATTTCTTGCTAGGTGTCAGTTGTAGTGTTTTAGCCACTTCTGGTGCTTCTGGTCTGGGAAATAAATAACGACCATGCCTTTGACAATACATCTTTTCACATAACAAAATTGTAAATACAATAGATATAGAAATAGATACTCTGCTCACTTGTGGGACCGTCCTGGATGTAATGTTTTCGCCATCCACTTAAACCACTCCCTCCCTAGTTAGGAAAGCACACAAAATGTTTTTTCAGATGGATGGTTCCAGTTTGGATTAGCATTGGATCAGTTTTATTATTTACTGTAGTTAAATATTTAACAGGACAAGTATGTATGAAGTTCACTATAATGCTGCAATCCTGTATCTCAACAATCTTTAAATTTTTAGTACTTTTTAAGCGCAACTGACGCAGGAACATATAAAGGGAATTGGAAAATGAAAGGTGAAGTTGATTTATCTCCTTTGTTGTTTTTTTCTCTAACCTCTCTGATCTCTAAATATCATTGGTGTTCTCTCCACTGGCAGCCTCCCTGTTTTCCCCTGCACTCTTTTGGGCTGCCAGGTCCAGGTTTCCTTTTCATTCCTGTCATCACCCCACTCCCTCCTGCTCCAACTACACCTGGCTGAATATTGGCCCCCAGATGATAATAAAAAAAACCTTGCAACCCTGAGGCTTTTAAATTCTGGGCACAGCCACACCACAGACTGCCCCCCCTGTACGTCCCTGTTTTCCTAGATTCTCATCCTGTCTGGAAACATTGGTACCAGCCTGGACACACTGTGTATTTGTTTTTATTTGAGAAAAACTGCATTCCTCGACTGCTCCTCCCTGCTGTGTGTTTTTGCAGAATGAAAACTGAGGCTCAGAGCCACAAGGACAAATAATGTTGTTTTACTGTTACATGTCTATTGCAGTGGTGCAACTTTTCATAAACATGTGGTTCACAAATCTAAAGCATCCTTAGGCTTAGCAATTCATATTTATTGCTATTACTAGATGCATACATACACAGATAAAGTGGCATCTTGCTTTTGTATATTTCTGTGCATTAAGGGATGTTCTTTCACATTTAAGCTTATAACTGTCTGTGTTGTCTACCTTCGTGGTAACGGATAGATGTGCATTAATTCCAATATAGAAGACATGGATATTTAAAAAAAAAAAAAAAGAATTTAACAGTGCTTCATGATCATGTCATTGACTTTGAACACACTGTCACATAGAGACGTAGGATATAGAGTAGCAGTAACAGTATCTACAGGTTGTTAAAAAAAAAAAAAAAAAAAAAAATACATATGTATGTATATATAAACTATAGAACTATACTATTGAAATTAAACAGTACCATATTAATAGAGAGATAAGCATGTGATGTGTAGGTTATCCTAGGTCATCATATTTGTAAATTAATTAAAAGTAGAACGCACAGAATGATTATAAATACTCAAACTACGCATCACTAAGTATAAAGTGAATTGAACAGATTAGGAAAAATCCACTAATTGTACATCTAGCAACAGTTTTGCTACTGTAGGGATCAGTTTGCAAGAATACGATGTCACGACTGAGTTCTACCTTATTCCTCAGTTCATTAATTTATCATTGGTTTGGCATATTATGGACTCTTTCATTCTTTCGGTGGGAGCTGAAGTTGGATCCAGTTGTTATCATTAGGCTTCACAGTTGGAAATGCTGACTTTGAGTTTCATTCCCATATTTATTGGTTAACTGCTTTGAGATTGATGTTAAGTAAATCAGATTTATTTTTATATTTATTACTTGGATTTAATATTTAGTTCAAAAATGAAGTGAAAATGGTAAATTTTGGACTTGTATAACGTGTCCTTTATTGCAGTGAGGCTGGGAAGATAAAAGCCAATACAAGCTGATGAAGCCTTTTAAGATGTTCACAGAGGGTAAACTGCACCCTAAACTAGAGATGACTAAATAAGGCTTCAAATTGGTGGAACCTAGTGCTGCGTCTAACATTTTGGATTTTAAAATGTCTGTTCCTGACTCGGCTTTAGTTAAACCAAAAAACCTCAAACACAACCATGCAACCTCTCCCAGATCCATGATGCCCTCCACACAGGTAGCTCTGTGGAAGTGATCGAATAGCGATGTCAGATCCGATGCATTTCACTCCACAGCTACTTTTTCAGCTTTCCCCAGTGAGATTTTGTGGCAGGAACAGCTTTGCTACTGTTCCCAACAGGCATGAATGGCTTGCTCTGTCAAACCCAAAAGAGCAGAGGAGGAGCCCAAACAGACGGGGGGTTATTTGAGTGTTGGACATATCTTAATGTTTGGAAAGATAATCTGCGGGGATTTGGATTCCTGACGGTGGTGAGGTGTTGATGTTTGGGCTGGGCTGGGCTGTAGGTGGTGCTGGAGGAGGAACATCAGATAACCCAAACTGCTGAAACTCACCCTAGAAGATGAACAGGCTCCCTTTTGTATGTCAAGTAATCCATATTCCCTGACACTCCTGCATTTGGGGCAGGTAGGCAGATGAAGAATATCCTGCTCACTGAAAGCATTTGTTACATGAATATCCTCGACTCAATGAGCCTACTGTGTGAACTGTCAGACTTTACACTCATTGAAGTCCTAGATACAGTTAAGCAACATAGTGTTCAGCTCAGGCTCGACCAGTGTTGGCTAAGATACTTAAAATGTAATTCATTACTCATTGTCAGTTAACACCATTACTTATTCTCAATCCCTTGTGCAGGTGACCGAGTTTTTAGGATACTTTTTTGTCCATTTTTATGAATTGTAATTTAATTGATTTCTAAGAAACTTCAGGTCAAAAAATGATGCTTTTGGCAAAGATAAATTAGGTACTCATTCTTTGCTAGGTGAACAAGGAACAAGATAGTTACTGTGCATTGTGACAGTCTATGTTACTGTAAAAGTAGAAGTTGTGACTACTTAATTTCTGTAATTTCTGTAATGAATTCATCAAAGCTCTGTGATACAGGACACAGCTCTTACTCGTTCCTGACTCTATGCAATTTCTCACCCATCAGCCTGACAATACACAGATCCCAGTAGCTTTTCCCACATGAAAAACCACATGTATTAATCTAAGTAGATGCCCTTTAAACTGATAAAAGCTAAGCTATTGGGGGTCTGAGGATATGAGAGGCCAATGGCTTAGCTGATATTATGACAGGAGGTCATTGGGGTGTGAGTAATGACCTTTGAGTGATGGATCATCAGCGCTGGGCCCTAAAACATGCTGATAAGACTAATGAATTTAACAAAGACGGGCTGATATGGAGATACAAGCTGAGGCAGGTTTCTATAAATCTACTCACCCAGACAGCTGAGATTAGTTCATTACCTCAGCACAATAGTATCACATTGACGTACAGAAATAGGTTTTCACTGAGCTGATTACATTTGTTTACATCTTTCAAAACGATGTGCACTTCAGCTTGAGCATATTGGATGGCACATGTATTTGGCTACAAACCCAGTTGTGTCTTTGGCAGGAATCCAAGACTAACAGCCGTATCAGATGCGATATATCTTCCACACCTCGAAGAGACGCTGTCATATTTCATTCTCAAGTGTGCCATAAAAATACACCCAGAAAGAAATCTTACATTCTATTGGCATAACCTCTGACTCACAGTAGTCCACCTGGGAGCTCCGTTTTCTACTTGCTTTGGGTTTGCAGGTTCCCACAAGCTGCTCTGGCATGTCATCAGTCTGTGGAAAAGTCAGATAGGTTGGTGTGGCGGGTGGGGCTGCCTGGATGAAAGGGTTAGAGGTTGTGACCTTGTTTTTGGCAGGGTCTAATTCCCAGAGTCCGGTGCAGGAGGCAGCCGGCCTCTGGAAGGTGTCTTATCTGTAACGACAGGCTGAACCTCAGATCTACAGACACATCTAGGTGGTGGAGGGAACTCATCACGTGGAAGACTTCCATGGAACGCACACTGACCTCAACAACAACTAGGTCAGACTTTCATCTGGTTTAAGGTTTATTTATTTTTTCCAGTCGACTCCAAAGAGGCCCATAGGAGCCAGACACTTGTCCGGGATGTGATTCCATCCCTCTTAATCTTCAAGAATGTGTGAAAGAGCAAAGCATGCTTGTGAGACTTGTATGGATGAATAATGCATCTGATGTTTTTGTAACTCAAAAATCTGGACCATTAATCATAAACAGATTGGACTGGGTTTTTGTGCCAGTCAGTCTTTGAACAGAATTCAGTTCTCCCTTCTTCCCTTCTACTCCTCTAAGCCAAAGCAGTGGGGGATGGCACTCGTTTTTAAAAATTTCATAAGGCACATGAACAGTTGGAGGGAACTGGATATGCGACTCGAAATGTGCACAAGACAGGGAGGCTCTTCCTTCTGGAGCTGCAGAGTACCTCCTTATCACATGCCCCCACACACATGAGCAAACATGGCCTTATAAACATTTCCAAGAAGCTGTGGTCACAGAGCAGGAGCATCAGGAAACACATTACCTGCCTGGATAACCTTAGCTTACCCCCAGTCCAGTTTGTAACAGCTGGTGTCTGATACTGGCTTCAATTTAGTATTGTGATTTGAGTTTTATCTGCAGCCTCACAGAAACTATGAGTAACCCACTGCCTATTTACCTCAACCCATTAAATATTTTCTACTGTGTTACGTTCCATCCACACATCTAGAACCTTGTTGCCACTTCTACTAGTTCCAGCCTTTTCCCATACTACAATTTCTACCAGTTCTGAATTAAATTATACTAATCAAGGAAATTTTGTTGAAGGAACATGTAACTGAAGGTAACCCATTCATAAACCATATATATTACACTTTTTACTATGATCTGTGAAAAGGCTTAAAATGACCCATGCTGACATCCCTCATGCTACATTGGGTCTTTATGGTGGTGCTGTTGTAAACACTTCGACCTCATAGCTGCAAGGTCAAATTGGCCAGGTTTCCTCCATATCCATAAACAGTATTAACAGTCTGACATGAAGATGTGTGACTACTTTTTGGTGTTTTTAATTGTGTGTGTACTATAACAAAACTCATAACATTCTCCCCATTAGATGATAAGAAGTATTAGCTATATTTGTAAAGACCACTGATTTATCAGTATTCTATTAATATACAATAGTGCA
>JAPSES010000124.1:1098220-1110456 GCA_029822895.1 Maxillicosta whitleyi | reverse complement strand
CTCTACCAGCATGTATAAAGCTTACTAATTAACACTGTATCCCCCCAAAAAACAAAAAAACAAAAAAAAAAAAACAGTGCCTGTAACATGGCAGTAAAACAGCTGGTTAAAAAAACAGAAAAGTCATTGATCTCTATCTCCATCTTCCTCCTGCCACTGAAATCATTGAAATCCTCTTCTTTATATGCATTTCTTGAGTTAAGCTTAAAACAAGTGTCACCTCTTCCACCTGTCTCGTTTTTGTGCTTCCTGCTAAGAGCGCCCTCTGGAGGCTGTTAGCCCATAAAAATCTACACTCGAGCTGCATCATTGTATAAGCCGCAGGGTTCAAAATGAGCAAAAAGTAGCAGCTTATAGTCTGGAAAGTATGGTGGTTCTTCAACTCACTCAGCCTAGTCCTTCTAATGGCTTTCTAGCGTTTCCTGTAGCTGTGGAGATGACCAAGTCACCACCAAGCAGTAGGTGTGGTAGCAGATCATTTCATATTATTTTCTCCACTAGTTTGTGTGTTAAAAACCATAGTTTTTAATATGTTTATATATGACAATACCTATTTATGTACTAATTTAAGGTGAGCTCATTTGAACAACTTTACAAACCATCCGTCCGTCCATCCATCCATCTATTTTCAACCGCTTAATCCCTTTTGGGGTCGCGGGGAGCTGGAGCCTATCTTAGCAACTACGGGCGGAAGGCGGGGTACACCCTGGATTAGCTGACAGTTCATCGCAGGGCCAAACTTTACAAACTATTGAAAGTCTAATCCACAGAAATGCATTATATTGTGTTCAATCATTGGGTGTTTGTTTTGTCACTGTTATGTGTTAACCAAATATATTTTAAAACTCAGAAAAACATTCTTTTCTGCAGCTCTAGTTTCAGACAGGGGCATACATAGTCTGTCATTTGGCTCAGAGATGTTGTGGAGAAATATAAACCTGCAGAAATTTGAAGAAAAAAGTACTTCAAATTTGTACTTAGTTACATTCCATCAGTGCTGAGGACAGTATATCAGGGTCTTTTAAACCTCTTCATGATTTAGTGCCCTTTCCTTCAGAGGTGATTATGAGCTTACAGCTCTTAGGACGTTTTAACCGCTGTAACAAACTGTCGGACTGTACTGCAGTTGCCAGAGTTCCACTCTGCACGTGAATATCTGGGCCTCGTGGGAAAGGTGCAGCTTTCACTCACACCGTAAAACCGTCAGGAATAATGCCTGTCTGAAGATATAACACGCGGCATAACATACATGAGTCACGCTTTAAATCTCAGCTTTAAATACCCTCCCTTTTCACATGACAACAAGCACGCTGCATTCTCTGCATTCCTTCATGTGTGCTGAGGATTATTTCAGTGCCCTGTCATTAGGAGAGGTCTATGCGATGACAACACAGACTCAAGCAGCTTTACTTCATGTTTGATGTGGCCTGTAAATATTTCCCCTGACATGGGGCTTTCACAAAGAAGGTTCCCCTTTGTGCAGGAGCTGTAATCATTATGGGATCGTGTTGCTAATAGTCTTTCGGAGACAGTCGTTTTACCCCAGACAGTTTTTTCTGTATGCTTGACAAGTCACACATTTTGTTGAATTCAAAGACCCAGTGTTAATTTCTTCCATATTTCCTGAATGTTTTTTCTCTGCAGTGTTGTTTAGGTAATTGTATTAAAACATTTGGTGAAGAACACATTTCACAACACACAGTTTCACCCCATCCATCACCTTGAACTGAAAAGGGAAACACATATGTGATCATTTGCTGCGTTTTTTCCAATTGATTAACTGCTGTTCGAAACAACAGTAAATTCAACTTTGGGAACGTGGCTAAGCACTAATGGCCTTTCATCTTGGGTGTGAGTGGCGTTTTGGTTGCGTGCTGTGCCACTCTATGTACCAGATGGCTCGGGGCAGTGTTGGTAGACACTGTAATTGGTTTCATTCCAAACGTGAAATATTTCCACCCTGGTTAAAACAAAATTAATGATGTTGAAGATTAAGGAGATTGCAGAAATATCAGGATTGTGATGTTATATTGATGAAAAAAAATATCAAAAAGTTGGGACAACATTAGAAATTAACATAATTAAAAATGTGACACCATGCTGTTAAGCATTGATCTGTTGTCATGCTTTGACGTTGGCACCGTTTGCCTAATGGTCACAGAGAGTGCCCTTGACTGGCGACTCTGCAGGATGCCTGAGCCTTTGCCATGTTCTGCTGGCAACAATGGATACTGGTGGTGATGGGAATCTTTGAGTGGCAGACTCAGATGTGAAATTACGAGTGATAATTGCTTCAACAGCAGCAGTGGGAGTTAAGCAGCCTCAAGAGGAACAATACCAGTCCACTTACTGTATTTAGGCCAAGAGCTTGTGCTTCTGAACATGTGGTCTAGCATGAGTTTGCTCTTAGTGCCAGGAGTTAAAAAAAAACAACGACCAAAAAACAATGATAGAAACAGTTCCCTGCGTCATCAAAACCCTTAAGCAGCATATGATTTTCATCAACAAATTTTTTTTCAAGTTTGTAAAACCTGGGATACAGCCTAATTTTCACCAGTCCATTATTCTTCTTGTTTACATAACAAACTGAAATGTCACTCAGGCCTTTTCAGAAATTTTGTCGTAAAGTGCATTGGGAAATAGAATTCTGCACAGCAGCAATTTCAGTGTGTCTTTGCGAGTGGTGAACCCAAATGTCGCCTTTCCTTCAACAGGTTTTTTTTTATGTAAACAAGTGAATTGCATTTATGATGGAATCATCTTTGAAGTTGTTCACAGTGAGGGAAGATATTCAAGTGAGTAACAATGGAAAGACTAATGGATAAGTGATAATTAGGTTATCACACGGGTTTTATGAATTAAAAAAAAATTGTAATGAAAGTCATGTGCTGTTGTAAGATCTGATGGAAGACGAATCAAAACCAGTCCATCATATTGGGATGACCTATTGAAATTGAAATTGAAATTTTACTCTGTGGAAAAAAAAACTTTGCAAATGAAAACTGGAAATTCCAGAAGTAAAAAAAAAAGCTAACGTTAAGCTAGAAACACATTACACTACAGTTGCTTGACCTTAACATTACTTTCACCAAGCATCCAACTTATAATTGTATTTCACACACTTAACTTTACCTACAAAAACGTTAGCATTAATGTTATGTTAGTATTACTTCTAAGAATACAACACAATAAGCTAGCAAAGATGCATTAGTAATTTTTGTGTGGTTTGTGTGT
Source organism: Maxillicosta whitleyi (assembly GCA_029822895.1). NCBI lineage: Eukaryota > Metazoa > Chordata > Actinopteri > Perciformes > Neosebastidae > Maxillicosta > Maxillicosta whitleyi. Next base: position 1,107,222 of record JAPSES010000124.1, on the reverse strand, counting down.
GCTGTGGTGTTCATCAAACCGAAAGCCTCTATGGTCAACAAACAATATGGCCAACATCTATGAACCTTTTACGCCATACAGCAAACGCTCCTAAGCTTGTGTTACTCACAAACCTCACCTCAAATATCTAAACCCATTCATAAAACTTGAGCAAAACAAACTCAAGTAATTCAGAGTTTCAAGACTCATTTCTTTTGTTGCATTTTCTATAGCGCGCCAGTTTCTTTCTATTTCAATATCATGTGGTTTTTAATTGCGCTGTGAAAAATCAGTGTTTGCTTCACTTTTTTCAGTGACTAATTGAAGAAATGAGAGTACAACAGCAGCAAAGAAAAGCAGACGCTTGGGGGCTGCAAGAGCTATTAATTCAGATTCATGTGTGTGCTGTATGGTCAAAACGGAGAGCAGAAAATAATAGATGGCTCAGGGATACATGTTTTCTCATAGACTGAGATTCCTGGCCTGGTGACCTCTTCATGGGAATCCCCGTTATTCAATTTCACCATGGTAGATCATGACCAGAGTGTCTAGAAATCAATGGAGAGCATCTGTCCCACTGAGATAACCGTTCACCCGGGAGATGCGTCACGAGCTGTCAAGCTAGTATCTAATTAATTAGTCTTAAACGTAGACCACACTAATCTGACAGCACAAAGTCACTGTGTGTTTTGTAGGTATGTCTGAAAACCCAGATGGTTGAAGAAATGTGCCTATGTGGCCTATTTTTTCTGGTTGCAACCCCCGTCTGCTTCATGCAGTCGGACCACTAAGAGGCAAATCATTAGACCAAAGCCAAGAAATCCTGACATCTGTTTTTTCCATTCTGCTCTTACCCTTAGCTCATTTCGTCCATGCTGTAACTCAGTAGCACACGTTTTGTGAGTGTGGGCTATTCCCAGCTGACATTACACAGCTGGGCTTGCTTCTGGGCCAGCCGTTAGAAGTTACCCAGAGGTGCTTCTGGAGTTACACTGTAAGAGGGAAAGACAGAACCAAAACTGATTAATCACACCTTTTAAAAGTAATTCTGTTCTGGGTTGCTGTTCTTCACACATTTATGGAAACAAAGCTCAGCGCAATTATGATTACGCAGCATGTCTCACGCACACTTGATGAATGACTATGCATTGTTGTTATTATTTGGCTCAGTGGGTAATGTTCTGTACGTAGAATTATGTTTTCAATTAGCCTATATTCAGTGTGGGGGTTTGCACATTGACTCCATTGTTTATTTTTGGCTTTTCCCGTCTCTTCTTGGCAGGAGTACATGGACGCCAACAAATGCATCGACGAGCTTCTCAAACAACTCGAGGAGGAGCGTCGCAGTGTCCGAAGGTAAGAGGTTCTCAAGACTTCTGCGCAGATGTTTTATTGCTCGAGGACATCAACAGCTGCCTGCAATCCATTCCCAACCAGAGGCAGCAGAACAATGTTGTTTGGTTTTGAGTGCGAGACAAGCTTTGTATGCTGTTCTTGAGAAATGCTTTTTGTGTTGGAAGCACACTAAAAAAGTGGGAGACAAAGAGGGGACTTAGGGCCCAGTGTGGGGTTGACTGGGGGCATTTCTCATGGAAGTCCTTTGCAGTGGATTTGCTCAGACAATGGGAATGAAGACCTTATGGAGATGCCAATCTAATGACCTTGTCCCCTCTGTGCTCCTATCATCCAAGCCTTTCCAGTGATGCACCACCTCCATAGAAAAGAGAGACAATTTTTTAAACTTCACCCTCCTTTGTACTGCTCTCTCTCCATCTCAATGGAGCTGTATTCCCCCAGCTCTAAGTAATTTTCCCCCTGAGTGAGCAGAGAGGGGCTGGGGGTTGGACACAGGGGGATAGGGGTCTCAGAGTGGGTGGCTGGGGGGGATGGATGACCACTGACCATCCCCTTTACTAGGCCAGGGCAGGCCCTTTATAGAGGAAGCAATGTGTAAAGGAATGACCCTCTCGTCCAAGTCATCTCCTCCCTTTTTATAAGACAGGGGAGCCTTCTTCACTGACACCCGGAATGACCTATTAGCCACCCTGAATGAACCAAACCATTGACACTTTTGGGATCATGGCCCCTCAAGGCCATGAACTTGTGCAGAGTCCAACCAAAGGGAGTACTGCCATGTTTTTGGAGAGTTTTTACGGGGGCCTTAAAAAGTTGAAAATCAATGAAATTCAATTTGAGGCTATAGAATGTCTTGTGATTTTGGCAGGTTTTGGCTTATGAAGGTAACATTACTTTTATGCAATTGCATTAAATCAGCCTTTGTTTTTAAATTTGTCTTTGGTAAAAACTTCCAATGATCGCACAATAACAAAACAAGCAAACAACACGGAACCCACACAGAACTGTCGCAAATTCTAGACCTCATCCTAAATGTATCAAAGCACAAGCAAGTGTGTAGCTTTCTCGTGGGTTTGTGGGGTCTCACTGTAAAAACAAGCCAGGAAAGCCAAATATTACCAACAACGTAACAATTACACACAATAACGTATTTCTTGATGCATTTCTTTTGTCAAAACAACCACTTTTAGATCTATTAAGTTAAAAGTTTCTGTTAATGTTCCTTTCATCTAAAATCAGTACCCAGTAGCCTTCTGTTGTTTTTTCCACATGGATTACATCAAGTCAGTCTCCAGTGCAGTTCCTTATGAACAAGGTTTTCACCTACTTTGATAGTGATCTTAATAAGTCTTTAATTTTACTTGTACAGAAACATGAGGAACCATTTAAAGCTTTTACTCTATTATCCTGATTAACATATCAAGTTAGAAAATGTTGTAATGCTTGACCTTATGAAGAGGCAACATTTTTATCAACTGATACACAGAACTGGAAATCATTGAAGTTATAATAAGCAGCCCAGGTGTTCCAAAGCCATAAGATACTGTCAGAAGAACCACTACAGAGGAAAGCTCTGTTCTGTAAATTCCCTCTCAACTCCAAGTACAATTTGCCATTTGAAGGGCATCCTTTTAAACTGAAAATCTGCTAATAGTCCGTCACATTAGCGGACATGTGATACTGGTGAGCTCAGAGTTTGTGGCTCAAGTTTAACTGAGGATAAGACCTAAATGTGAAGATGATGCCAGTCAGCTAAGGAAACAGATGTACCCTTGTGTGTTGCAGAGAATGCTGTGACGGGCAGGCGCTGTAAACAAACCGATGCGTAACCAGACTGCGCTGTGAAACCCCTTTTGCCTTTGAAGCACATATTTTATAAAAACAACATACCACCAGACATTTCTTTTCTAGTTTTGTTCAGTCTCGACAGTGATAAATGGCATCACAAAGGCTTTTGTTCAGCTAAAACACAGACCTCAAGTCAAAAGCAAGAGTGAAAAAAGAAAAAAAAAAAAAACGCCTCCTTCCCCTTATTAGGCAGCATCTCACGAGGTGCTGGATGTCTCCCTCCGCCCCTCAGAATATGGGGCCCATCAATCCGTCAAGAGGAGAAAGAGAAATCCGTACATTCCTCTAGTTCCCTGCATCCCTACTTTATGACCTACTGACCCACTGCATTCATGTCTCTCATTATACTACATTATAGGGTAGTTTCACACTGCTGAAGTACACAGACTGGACAATTATTACCTTTTTTTTAAAAAAAAATCTGAACTAGGCCCATGCAATATGAGGAAAATTAGTAATATTTGTCATTTACATGTATATTAATATCCTCATTTAATTACATCAGAGTCTCATTTAGGTGCAAAAGTCATTGTGAAGAGACAACATATCCTTACAAGAATAATTCAGATTATTTTCTATTAATAACAAAGTTTACAATGCAAAATACATTATAATGACATTTAAGAAACATGATGTCATTCATCATGGCATAAATCATGGCAATTACATTTATGATTTTTATGGTTGAATTCAGCCACTGAGAAGATACAAGCTTAAGTCAGCAAAACATGTAAATGGTTGACTCACAATATACTTATTAGTGTTTAAACCAAACCACAAAGTTTTCCTAATCCTAACCGAATACTCTTATTGCATGGAAAACTTACATGGGTTTGAATGTGAGCTGCTGATATGAAGGGTATTTTTGTTCAGAGTAAGCTAACATTTTACATATCTGTGTCTTTCAGGAAAATACAACCGCAATGTTTTTTCATAGTGATAGGTTGAGTACCCACAAAGGTAGACATGCAAGTGCAACAGGTGCTAGTCCTAAATAGGTTTCAGTGCTGGTTTACGAACAATGTCCAAGAGTATGAAAGTATCCAACTTGTAGCATTGCTTTCTTTTTCATGATGTTAAACAAAAGGTGTATAAATAGTTATTCAGATGCTACAACTTTCTGTTATAAAGCTTACCAGAGATTGTGCTGTACTGGTTGCTGGTCTTGGGTGATGCCAGTTAATGAACTATGGTCAAAAAACAATAGGTTTTGTGCAAAAAAACAGATTATGAAGGGAATTTAAGCAAGTATACACAATTCAAAACATCATCAAAACAATCTGAGGTAAGTCAATTGCTAACAGGCACTTCTACTTAGCTGAATGAGTTAATGCAGAGCTTCAAAACATGGCCCATATATTAAAGGCTCCATTTGATAGGTCAAATATGCTATGTGTGATTGTATGGTACAAATAAATACAAGGAATTCAGGTAGTCTTTAGCAATGTGATCGTGTTAAAGCACAAATACAAACAGTTGTAGATTCCAATAGTCAAATACAAAAAAAAAACTGTCAAATTTCCTGTATGTTAGTCTCGCTTCAGAATAAAAAACAACTGTTTTGCTTAAAATGTTACTTTTTAGTATCGGGTTCTAGGTCTGCATAGTGGCTGGCCATGACAGCTTGATGATACACATCCATTTATAAATGTTCGTGTATTTCCCTATGTGTCAAATGCATGTGCTGTATCATAAACCTCTCCAAACCAAATGAAGGCAGTATACAGACACCGTCTCTCTCACTCAGCCGCCGCATCATTGCTCGATGGAGCACAAAACCCCAGTGGGATGCTGGCTGCGCTTACCCTCCTCTTCTATTCAATGTTACCACGTCCTTGACAGACGGAAACAACAGCTCCACGGTGCAGTGTCAACATCAGATGGAGCAAATCCAAATCTGGAAACACTGCCGCGCTGTACAGTAGGACCCTGCCCTGGGGTGCCGGTTATTCAGCATTTGTTTGCTGTACGCTCTCATTAATATAAAAGCTTACATATCATTAGCGATCTTGGCATGGCTGGTGACACACAGTTTGTTGAGACTTTATTAGAGACTTCTGCTGAGTGACAGACATGTGTAAGAGGGACATATGGATGCTCTGCAGTTCTAAAAAGCATGACGGGAGGGGAGTGAGATGACCTCTTTCTGACAAGCTGCTGTGTCAAGGCACCGTGACTATGTAATCTTCCCTCTGGATTAAAACAATGTAGATTAGATTTTTTCCCCCCTCTTTTTCTTCCATTTATTTTCTGACTCTTGATTTGTCACTGTGCTGAGCCAGTGTTTGTTTTCCCCCTGAGTCTGTTGACCTTGTTGTTTTGAGCGGGTCTAGCATGAAGTCACATGGCCTGAAGCAGGCCTCACCTGCCATTTTCTGCCTTCTGGAGCAGATGGTGTTTGTCTGTGACCCCTTCCACACCTTGGAGGACAGTGACAAGACAAGGAGGGCCGAGGAGGGTGACCAACAGGCAGGGCAGGGAGCCCCTCCCACCCCTCGCTTGGACAGACTTTAGGGAGGTGTGGATTAGGGAGGGGGTAGGCTAGAAAGGGCTCAGCTGGAGACCAACGGTGCTGAGGACAGGTTGCATAGTGCAAGCTGCTGCAGCTGCAGCTGAAGCAGAAAGGACATTAACAACGACATCTGCTGATCAATAAACTATTTGTCATGTTCATAGAGCAATGGCGCTTCGAAGATGAGAGGGAGAGAAAGTGGAGGTCGGATTAGATGTTCTCTTATCGGAGGGATTATGGGTAATAGGACTTTCTTTGTGTAAGTGAATTTGCTTGTGGGTTGAACTGAAAATTGACCGGTTTTGTCCCACAACTGTTCAACATTTCTTCCCATTTGTCCTCATCTGCTCAGCCGATTGCAGCTTCCCTGTATTGTGAAGTATTAAGCACTGACTATATTTGTGGATTCTTTAAGTAACATTGTATTTTTGAAAGTCATTTGGATTGAAATATTTCTGCATTTACTCTGTTTCATCAGTTGTTAAAAGCTCAACTCAGTTGCCTGGGAAAAAAGTACATTTCTGCAAAGCACAGATGATGCCAATGTTTGTGAACCTAAATATATCGCACATTATATCAACATCTCTACATGCACCGGACATCCTCTTTTGACTGCTTGACTTGCTATATAATGTTTTTGCTGTTCCATACAGGGTTGGAGATGATTCAGTCATGGATTTAAATTCCAGGACTTTGTCATTTGAGAATGGACTTTACATTCCATGACCTGCACATTTTTAGAATCAGTCCATTACATTGTTTTGATAGGGTAAAGAAAACATTGTTTGGTTTAAATATTACATTTATTACAATTTGTACTGTGGTTTTGCCAGATGTTAAACACAGAAATTTGATGATGTTTCTTTTAAATTAAGTTAAATACATTCCTGTTCAGCTTTATACTCATTCTGTTCTAAGCCTAACCCTAAATCTAAGCAAAGATTTAATGAATTTAAGATTAGAGCTCCATTGTGCAAACTATAAGCTAAATGTAAAAATTGAGCGGTTAAATTATGTCAAACAAATAGCTGAGAAGCTTTGTCAAAAAGAGCCTTGATCAGTTAAAACAGTACAATGTTTGAAATGTTAATATTAAATATACCTTTGGTTCATAACGTTGAAACTGTACACATCCAGGTTTGCAGGAACATACAATGGTAACTTTTTTCGGGTGACTGGTTTGTAATAACCGCAAAAAATGTCTTGAAAATATGTCACTCTTTTGACTTCCACACTTTTGAGGACAATAAGGTTAAATGAGAGAAAGAAACGTGAGCATATGCACACGAGAGAGTAAGACCACAGGAGAGCGAAGCTGGGAAACAGCTTTACAAATCTGTGCCTTGCTGATGTTACTACAAGGCATCTCTGGCCTCAAAGACGCCTGTGTGCTGCCGGCGGTCTGAGCAAGATGAAAGACTGTAATCCTCAGCTGAAGTATGTGGTGAGGGCTGTTCTGTCGATGAGGAGGCGGATAGGGTTCAGCCTCCCGCAAACTCTCCCAACGCCCCAAGGATCTGCTGTTTCGCTTGGTTGAGAGCCATGCATTTTACAACTTTAATTGGATAAGTTGACCGGCCTAATGCAATAATTTGATCATACTAAGCTCCAAAGAGATCCAATGTGCTCCCAAAGTATATTTATGTGCCCTCTGAAGTGAATGACTTGGCCTAATCCATCCATTAGAGGTCACTTTACAACCCAGGAGTCCAGACGACAAAATATCTCAAAGAACATGCACTGGCCGAGTAAATCAATCCCTTCATCACAGCTTTTAAGCACTGATGGAATTCAGTTTATGGATCTTTTGAAATACTTTTGTTAAAGCCAGATTAAAGACTAAGTATGGGGTGCAAACTGTTTGGTACCCTTTCATGTGTCCTGTCTGAAGGTAGTTCCTCCAAACCACAGATATGTATAATGTCAAAGTTATTTGTTACTGAGGAGTCGACCTCTAATTTATTAATCTTCAACAAATAGGAGGCGGTTGGGGTTGGTGGTATACAATACAAAAGGCCAAATTTCTCAGAAAGTGTGATCACCAGTTATCAGCTTTTGATGTGGAATGTAAATATGGAAAAAAATACTCTAATGGTCTAGTGTTGGAACTCATAAATTAGCATCGTACAACAAAAAGGCAATTTATCAAGTCCCTCAGAAATAACAAAATACAAATAAGTTAAATAAATCCAATGGCATGTGCTTTGTGTTTTGTTTCAAATGTTTGGCGGTGCAGGGAAACGTAAAGATGTACCACTTATTTTGCCTTTCCTGAATGGACAGAAGGTGATTCAGGATGGATAGTGGATAAAATCTAGCACTTCACTCCCAGAGACTGGGTGTATCCATTAACTCTTTTGGTTATACTGAAAAATGATCAGGGTTTGGCTCAAATGATGAATGTAAGTCTATTTTATCTCATTTTCACAGACCTTTTCTATATTAAACCAATCCCTGGTATTTTTCTCTTACCTGTAAATTTTGTTGACGCCTAAACCAAACCTTAAAAATTGTTAATTCCGAGACATAGCCTCATTTTACTCCCCCCAAAGTGACATGAACTCATAAAACAATATATGAGTGATATACATGCATTTAGAAGAAGTGGTATGACATGCATCTTTGTATTTTTGCACCAGAGGACTTGTTTATTCTGGTAAATGGGTTGCAAAACACACATTTATTTAGTCTGGACCTCCTCCTATCATTAACATGCTTCCTTGATGACAATTTTTGAGTCACGTATCACTGGAAAGTAGCCAGTCTTCAAAAGTTTTAGATTCTCCAAACAATATAAAGACGTACAAAGTGGAGCTTCCCGTTAAAGTATTGAAGTATTTTCTGGAAGAGTAATGCCTTGATATGCCAGATATTTTCTTCCTGATTTTTATTTGGGAAAACATTGTGTCCATCTGATGTTTGTTTTATAAAATACACTACCCAGCCAAAAAATAGATGCACATAGAATTTGTCACATTGATCAGTGTGTCATTTCACTTTACCTTCCTGCTGGTTTTGTAGATGTACACTGCCCGGCCAAAGAAAAAGTCACACATGCAATATTTGACTTGCACCATCTTCAGTTTTGATTACAGGAGACATTCACTGTCACATCTTTTTTTTTTTTTTTTTTTAACCACATAATACTTACATAGTGCCACAATAAGGTTCATAATATTTTTTCTATCCATAATTTCATAAATTTTTTGATTATTGATGATGCAGAATTTTACCACTGCATCCAGTCTTCATCACATCCTAAATTAGAGTCTGGACTTTATGGAGGCTAAACCATGTGTGAAAATGA
>JAPSES010000124.1:1048397-1089691 GCA_029822895.1 Maxillicosta whitleyi | reverse complement strand
CTGTCAGGTACATCTTGTATTTCTTAATACCTACTCCACTGACCTGCACTGCTTCCCTCAGAAAAGGTTAAAGTGACGTCAGATATTCCACCAATAACGGCGCCCGGACATGCCGCATCACAGAAAATCAACCAATGAAACACATGTCTCGTGCTTTGCGAGATGTGAGCTAAGTGTGATTTCGTGAGATTTCTTCGGAAAAGAAACATGGTGGCGGTAAAACCGACGGAACGGGAGAAGTGATGAAGCAGCAGGGATTGGTGAATTTTGATCACATTCAGTGCAGTTAAAACGGGATGAAAATATTAGGGTGACTTGCCTGAAAGTAGGGTGTCCAATTCTATGTCTGTTTTCCTGTCAGGTCCGGGGGCCTGGATGTTATAACTTCTCCAACACCTTGCTAAGCTCATTGTCCCAGACTGAGGCAGGCTGATGGTTTGGGTTGGTGCACTGGGGTTAGTTAATACAGCTATAGGAGGATTATGGATGGGAATGACCGGTCCAGAGCTGAAGCCAAAAGCCATCTACAGCCCGTCTCTTTCCTTGCATCTCTGTCGGAGCCGTTTGCACTATGTGGGCCACAGGGATTGCGTGCATATCAGGCTCTTAACCCAGCAGGAGAGCAGACACTAATACATAAATGCATGGCAGCTCTGCTCTCATCCAAACATTTATGCATCCCTCCCGGCCACTCTGTGTACATTTGTGGTTTAGAAAGATTGAAATGTTTAGCTCTGTAAACCTCAATGCCAATATTGGAAGGATGGATGATATTTATGCACCTTTTACACATCCTGATGCTTGTATTTATGTCAGTCTGAGTAAATGCTGCAGGGAAGAGCTGAAGCATTATGTGACGTTAACATGTTGCTATACAGAAGGGAGATTAACCACGCTTGATAATAAGATGGTGTAAAGCAATGTAAGGAAACCAAAATGCAAGAGACAGGACTTTTTTCCTCTTTCATTATGTGCTTAGTGGCAAACAATGTACAATGGATTCAACCACCTGTATGCAGGAGTTGCGATAACAGTGATGAAAACACAGCTAAACCTCCCACAATGCACTTCAAAGCGCATGGATGTGACATGTCGGCTCAGGTTTGGCAAGCGCTCCGACTGTGATTGATCCTCCCTCAGCCCTGACAGATCGTGTCTTTGCATGCTGCCATGGCAGACATGTTGTTTGAGGGAGTGGGATGTTTACACGGTGTGGAGAAGGTCTGATCGGCTCTGAGGTGTCCAAACTGTCTGAACCGATCAGCAGATATTCACGTTAAATTTAGTCTGTATGTTTTTGTTTTTGAAACACCGTTATATTTCATACAAAATAAAAAACAATATCTCTTTTATGATGTTGCAAGAACAAGACAGCCTGGAACTGTAACATCACAAAGACTGCTAATTTTCATGTCAACAAGGTGGTTGATGGTTGATCCACTCAGTCATAAAATGATGTGTATACACAAAATTATCCCAAATGCTGCATATCTGTTGCATTTAGGCTATGTTGAAGTTAAAATTTAGCTGGGTTTCTGCATTAAAAAAATTTGGGTTTAGAGAACATCAAAACCTCCAAACATAAACTCAACTTTTACAATTGTGCTGTTTCTTTGGTTTTGTGTAAGTCCTGTGAAAGACTTTTTATCAATCTGACCCATGACGCAAGGCAGAATTAATGTAATTGAGTTCTAAATTAATCTCTCATTGGTTCACAGTTTACTGTACTGATGGTAGATCATATTAGAATTGGTATTGCTTAATATATTCTGCCTGATTTACTTAAATGGATAGTGCCTAGTGACATGTACTAATTGCATTAATAGAAATCCATGTTGCTTAGTAATGTAAATTCACTTGCACATGAACAAAAAGCTTGTAAATTGTAAAATGGGCTTCGAATCATGTTGTTATGCTAGCAGTTAGCATCTGCTCTAGATTGTCTTCAGTTCTTGTTGTCAAAGGGAGCAGTTTGCAATACTATCATGATTACATTATTTGGGCTTTTTTGGGTAAAGTCAACCATAATTATGAATGAATATAAACAGGGTGTGAAGAGTAGCTCGTAGTTCCATAGGTCACGCCATTGATGTCAATGGATTGTTCCAGTTCTAGACAAAAGCAATGAGACACAATGAGGAACACAATACACTCAGCGTTCTCTGTCAGAACTGTTTTAGGTGTTCTTGGTACAGCCTGAGGTTGATGACTCAAAATGTGTGACAAAAAAATAAAAAGGAAGACACAGAAATGAGAATTTGCTTGCTTTATTTTACGGTGAACTTGATGTTTTCAAGATAATCCAAGCAGTCTAAAGACAAATGATATGACAAGTCTTGTCCTCATGACCAAGTTCTTCAACTGTGCATATATTAATAAAAAGAAATGACATCAGAGTAAACATGAACATGTGCATTGAGGGAAAAATAGAGCTGGGGTGTTGTTGTCGAGGTCAGGGTTGTCAGCTGGTTTGGCCTGCTCCAGTGAAGCTCAGCAGGATCCCCTCCGCTGGTTAGGCCTCTGGTGATATCAGGTGATTCCAGGTCACTGAGAACTGCTGGAGGTCCACGTCGACACTACTCCACAATTGGCCACTGGAAGTTAGTCAACCAGGCTTTATAATCGGAAGCAAAGAGCAAGAAAAACGGCAGAGGAGTAGGAGGAATGTATACAGGGTCAAATGTCAGCTTGAGCTCCAGTCACATGCTCCAATGTACAGGACAAATGACAGGTCTGCAGACTGGAGCCACTTCTGTTCGGTCACGCTCAAGTGTGAAATTCACAGTGTGTTATAGAGAACCTATCATTTAGTACAACTTCCTGCTGCTGTAGAAAAGCTTCTCATTTTTTTTTTTTTACTGTAGTTTTAATTACAAATATAACTTTCATTTTAGGCTGTCGCCACTCATCCCAACAGCAAAACAGAAACACCCATGTTCAGGCTCTAGCTTTGTGTCTATATAATTGTCAAGCAATTTTGAAATTTCCCAACAAAAGAAAATAGGCACATTTCCACCAACCGATGTGTGTTATTGTCAGAATGTGTGGTATAGACTGTAGTAAGCTAAGCAGAAATCACAAAATATCCCTAACTGAGGATGAAACCAAGGAATCATTTGGTTCTCTCTTTCCATATGTTCATCTTTTGACACTTTACGAAACACAGGGTTAGGAATGAAAATGGGCTGTGGAGCTATTTTTACTGGGTCACCAATTGTCTGAGTAAAATACATGAAAATAACCCGATGTAAAGCGACAAAACAATAAAATTATTCTTCTTGTCTCATTTTGACTTCTGACTTCATCAGATCTTATTCAGAAAAGCGACTTCCATTAAGCACAATATGTTAATGAGAACTTGACTTTTATGCAACGTGCCTTTCTCACCTTGTCAAAGTTTGTTTTACTTTTGTCATTCTTATCTAAGGAAAATAAAAGATAGGTTAACTTACAGTAGACTGATAAATCTCAAACATTTCACATTTTCTTGCCATGTTCCCAAACATTTTTCATGCTTATATTATAATGACTTATGAAACAACTTGTAGTAGAAGCATTTTCACCATTACTTTTTAGTTTCTTGGGCCAAAAGATTAATTAATTACTTAAGAAGAAAATGAGCAGAAGGGATGAGTAATGGAGAATGAAAATAATTAATAGTTGCAGACTTAATCTCAACATTTACTTTACAGTGTATGATTTTATCAAATTGATAAAAATACAAAAATAAGAGCCAAGTTGTAATAATCTGTAATTATCCCACAAGTTAAAGAATAAGATCATAAATTGAACCTGTTTCTGCTTTCTTGCTAACCGCCCTTGTTGCATTCAGCAGAGGCAGATATAAAAATACCATAATTAATGTTCTGCCACACACGTTTGTTGTTGATATCCAGCTACAGCCTTACAAGCGATGACTTGAGATAAACTTTGTGATGTAACGCCATCTGGCTATTTTGATTGGCTGGTTTACACAGCTGTTAAAAGTTCACAACGTTAATGACTGGCAGAAATGTCTCACGTTGATTGGGATTGAAATTAAAATCAGACAGCAGATCGCAGATTGCTTTCACGTGTTCTTGTACACCGTTCAAATATGATATCATCCTTCGCCAGCGTCAACTGGATGCAAATGTCTCCTGTGAGCGTTTTGCAGGGGGAATACTGTTTTGACTACTGCTTGTGCCAATTACTATAATTATGTTTAACACAGAATGTCAAATTGCTCTATATTTGGCGATGATTTTTCTTGGGGCGCAGTTGGCTCATGCTCCGTTGCTCCTGGAACATGCCTGTGCATAAGTGGCCTGAAACTTAACCCCTTACACGGCTGACGCACAGCCATAACACAGACTGGAGGAATGCCAGGCCGGTCCTGTTTAACAAAACAATATCTCCAGTGAGAACTTCCAGAAGCCTCCTTTTTTTTCTCCCCTCGAGTTAGCGTAGGCATATAATATGTGGTAATAGGAAGGGACACATTGTGTAACTGAAACACGGGTGCATTAGTCAGTCTCAGGTGTGAAGCATGCAGAGTTGGCAAAAGTACTCGCATTTTCTTCTCAGAAGGAGCAGACGTGCAGATACTTATAGAAGTGCTGGTGCAACTTATTGACTCGAGCAAAAGTGAAATGGTGAAGTGAAATATCTCAAAGTATTAAGGTCAAAAATGGCTGATTGTATGTATCTGAGCCTCCCATCACATTAACATAATCTGAAAACTATTAACCATTATTACCTCAAATAATGAGCATTAAAAGGCCCACCTTGTAAGATACATAGATGCATGTGTGCTTATTTGAAGTTTGCCTTGGAGTCTGTTTTGCATGAACCAAAATAAGAATCTCTACGCTAATTTCTGCATAAACAAAAATCCTTATGCTCCTGAATTTCTAAGTGTCTCTCCTTTGCTCCTCTACAGTAGCAACAATATGTGACATTAGCTACAATTAGCTTAGAAATGTCATTAGCTAATGCTAACAAACCTCAGCTATCAGCACAACAAAACCTACAACATAAACTTCACATACACTTGCTCAAGTTCTACATAATTAACCTATAAATTACATAATTTTATACACTTTCACTTAACATTGCAAATTTAGAACTTTGATTTTATTATGATGTCATTTCTATGCTAATACCTAATAATGTTCACTGTTGCTGCTGTAGAGCAGCGGGAGAGAGGCTTTGAAGCCTTTGTAGTTAATGTACAGGCTGTTTTCATTGATATATTTAATGAAAATAGTTAACTCAAAAACGTAGTTGGTTAACATCACCAAAAAAATTACCACTTTCCAGCATAAAACTGACTCCAACCTTCACATACCCATAGTGGTGTATGCTAATGCTATATTTTGAACCCTTGGAGAGTAACAACAGAAACACTCAAGTTAAATCAGCTGTCGTTAACCTTTTATCATCCAACCTTTCAAGGAACCTTACCCCCTTGGAGCTTATTTTAGGGTTATGGTTATAGGCTAGACAGTTGAAATATGCAGTAAAAATACATGTATTAACTTCATTCTAAAGGGAACATCTTCTACATCATGTGCTTAGCATGACTTCAGTAATGATTCATGTGTAACTATAACCCTTAACAGAGTTGCCAGTGGTTTTGTAGAGTAGTACAGTGTTTGTACTTTGTTTCTTTGCGCTTTTGGGAGAATGCCAACACACACTTCTTCACACTCCCACCCATATATGCAGGCACATTTTAATGGCAACAAACACATAACATCACATTCACCTTTATGAATGCACATACCCACACCTCATGTACCCACACCTCAATTTACAATTCAGCACCACCTGAGCACAAAATGCAAACACAGTCATACTTTCACACCCAAACACACCTCCTCATTGCTCGCCTTCCTCCCGGATTTGTCACCATGCGCACTGCTTTCACAATCACTGTGCCAGCCTCAACTTTTGACTAATTCAGTCTAGTGCCATTATTAAGAGGAGAACCGCAGCAGGAGAGTGACTTCCACCAGACGCTCGTAGCGCTAGTCTTTTCTGTCCAGACAGTTGAATCATCCATCAACAACATACGTCCCCCAGCTGTCTCTTAATCACAGGGGCTTTTTCCCAGCCGACAGGTAAGCCGCTGAGAAACAATGATGTCTTGTCAGAGCCGATGAGGTGATGTTAGTCATGAGTTATTTTGGGAGGTTTGAAGGGGGTTTGGGTGTCTGGTCTGGTGCAGAAATGTGAAAAATGCACAGGTGATTGTGATTACTTGCGGCTGGCAGCTATATAAACCTCTATTAGGTCCCACGGCCCCATATTAGGTCTCTGTGAGTCACTCAAGAACACTACTTAAACACTTCAGAAACTTGAATTTTTTTTACACCTGTTTTTCAAAATTCCAAGTGTGGTTTTACTCAGAAACTCACATATGAATACGAGTGAATTTCATTACTTTAATCCAGGGAACAGGTTTCCCTCCTCAATAGAAGCACTTTTTGCTGCGAGATGTGTTTCCCCCGAAGCAAGCTGTGATGTAGTTGTTTTGGTACCTCAAGAGACCCCGTGAATCAGAGTTCTTTATTATCCGTGCTAGTGTGCCAAGATTTATCCCATTAAAGCCTGGAATGCCCTCACGTGGGAATCGGATTGGACGCGCACAGTCAATTTCTTTGTTTAGCTGTGTATACGTTCGTGTATTTGTGTGTGAGTGGGTCTGTTATGAGTGTGTATCTAGGGTGAGGATGCCCTGCTTTTTGTTTCCCGTGAGCTATTTTTGCTTGGACAGAACTGCGAGCTCTCTGTTTGGCTTTTTTTTTTTTTCATGGATGACCCCAGCTCCTCTGTATACAGAATGACAGAACAGAGAAGTTTTGTTTTTTCAATAGTTTTCGTCTTCTCAACAAAACCTGCCCAACTGTGTCATTCATTTTGCAGTGATCACATGTTGACTCACTCTTGTTTTCTCTCCTCTTTCCTCTCCTCTCGCCTTTTGTGTAGGGAAAAGCTGGCTGTGGCTCGCCTGCAGAGGGAAGTCGCACGGAGCAAGAGTGAAGGAACAATGGTAAAGTACAAAGTGGAGCTACTTGCCTCTAATCTGCGTATAGATCAGAAAACAACAGTGTCTTAGCATGACATCACTCATACACACAATCAGACTTTGCCAGCCTGTCACCGTGGCAGAAATCCATCTTTATCGTTACACCTCTTTGTTGAAAGGCAGTATAAGCAGGAATTTCACAGAGATTGACTGAAACAAGCATTGTCTTAACAGCTTGGAGTCTTTATTTGGCAGGGGCATTATTTCCTCATAGTTCCACAATACATTCATCGGTTTCCTGTGAAAACTGTAGCTTTGCTGATAGGTAATGGAGGAATAACTAGCGCAATCTGACACAATCCAATTAGTAACTTTTGTTCTTACCATCATATGAAAACATCAAACTATAATCTTGAAATAACCAATAAAAGTAGCAGAAATAATTGTAACCACATTACACAATTGGTTATATGTCTTTTACTTTCACAACTTTATTGAAGAAATACTTTTCACATAGGTTAGGTTTGTTTATAATGTACAGTTTACTGCTCTACACTGTATTTTACATATACTAGGGACTCATTTATAGCGTTCTTGAGGTTTGATGCATTGTTTAAAGGCTTACTTTGCAGAACCATAGTGTTCTGAGAGGTAAAACTGCTGTTTTGACAAAGGAGCCTAGTGGTTTTGAAGAGAGGGACATAAAGACTTCAGCTCCCTGTTGGAAAAGATCTGTTTTGACAGTATGGTGTGGTGGTAAAAGTATTCTAAACATAGGGTACACTTAGGGTGCTTTTACTGGTCTTTTGTCTAGACTTTCCAGTTTGTGCTGAACCAAATCGGCAGGTATGAAAGCTTCTGTAGACTATGATGAGGACCAGACAACCTGTCTTTGGTCTGACTGAAAGAGTTGATTTGGATTATGTACAGTGTAAATGAACAACACTTAGTGGATAGTTTGAATTTTCACAATATTATCACAATCATGTCAAACAAGAAAAGGAGATAAAGCAGAGTTGAATTAACAACAACCTGCTAAAGTCAAATGATGATTGTAGGGTTTTTTTCACCTTCTAATAAAATCACAGTATGAAAGCAACCCTAACTGGGTCAAAAGACCTTAACCTTGTCTTGAGCTCATACTTAAATATCCATCCTTTTCACATATCTTTCACAAAAGGCTAAAACAGAAGATGTGTAAAGCAAACATTTCACGTCTTAGATTTGTATTTGAAGGGGAACATCTTTTTGTTGCTGTGGTTAGTATGTGGCTGAATCCCAACCAAACATAGCTCACCCTTAACCTCAAGCCCTCGGCAGATTATTATTGCCCCAGTGGATGTTAAAAGGTTACACAAATCCAAACCATCCCCTTAAGCTGTAGTTTGGAAACTGTTTTTTTACAAACAGCAGTTCAGTCAGATGCATAGTCAGGTTTTCTTGCATTACAAAAGCTCCTGCTGTTGTGTTTCACATTGCTGATATTGTGCTTTCAGTACTGTTTTTTTGTTTGTTTAAGGGGATTTGTGTTAAAAGGGATAATAATTGAAGACTTGAAAGCCTCTATATGAGGTACATGTGTGTTTTAATATCTTTGGGTGAGTGTGTGAGTCTAAGTGAGGTCACAAAGTGAACCGTGTGATGAAGCAGCTGATTGCAGCCTCCGAGCAGAGGCTCTAACCACAGGCCCAGCTGTTCCACTTGCACCTCAGCACTGCTAGAGATTCTCTTCATGGCAGCAGGCCTAAAGCAACAGCGCACAAGAAAGGCCTGATACACTGCGAGATTTTCACACTGTACTGTGTGATTCTTTATTGATCCCTGAAGGAAGAATGCTTATTTTTCTTCACGTCTCTCCCCATAGAGGAGGAGGTCGAAGCACGGGGCAGATGCAGAACAGCACCCCTGGAGCTGGGCAGGGATTCAATGGATCGCTTAAGGGAGCTTTAGCACAACAGTTTCTCGCTGTCACTAAGGCTTGAATTAATTTTTGACACACTAGAAGGACTGTACGCGAGTAAACTCCACGCCTAGGTTTGAAATGCGGAGGTGAATCTACTGTACCGTAACATTTAGCAGCTGCAGCAGAGACAGCGATGGCATCAGTCTCCAGGGCTTATCTGCGTCACTTTCCTTGAATACCTCAGTTGTGGACTTCCAGATTGTCACACCTAACTCTGTTTTAACCACTCAGGGATCTAATCAGTCACATCCCGCTTCCATTCCAGCTCATTTCCACACTATGTATACATGAACGGAATGCGTGCATCCTCGAAAGAACCTTTGTTCGCACCACATGACATTAGATTCACATGGGCCTGAGTAGATTTGGATAAAAATAAGCATATTGTAGCCTTTTAGTTGTGGCAAATTTATTATAAAAGCAGTTGAGTGTATGTCATTTGACAGTGCTATATAGTTTGAGTGCTATAATTGAAGTCATTTTTACTCTCTTTTAATTTTGAAGCAGCACAAGTGAACAAATCAAGAAGAATTTATAGTAATGTGTCATATAACAACATTGATGCATACGTTACTATCCAGATGGTACGCTTTTAAGTGAAACATGAATGATTTCAATTAAAACAATATCCATCACAACCAATTTTAGACAAATCTGAAGGTTGAAGGCTGCAAATCACATTAGTGTCAACAAGATGTAGCTTCATAGTCATCTAGACTGGAGTCGAAGATGTGATGTTCAGCATATCTTCCTCCGGCGATCTCCGTGTGCTTTGTTATGAGAAATATCATCTCCCACACAAGTCAAGCCTGAGACTTTTAATGTGTTTTAAGGTAGAGAATGTAATGTTGTAGTGTCACTTTCACAGTTGTGTAGTTTTGCCCACATTTTTGGATTTTTGGTTTCAATGGAGTCACAATTGCAGCGACCAAAACAGTTGAATAATGGTCCAACAAATAGAGGTACTCATGGTCTGGATCAAACTGAGACATTGAGGATGTCTTATGTGCAAAATGGTGGAGAGATCAAACTCTTGGAGTAGTTACAAGTTGACTCAGATCCTTCCATTAGAATTGTGTCGTCATTTACACATAATCACTGTTTGCGGGAAAGGTAGTTAAGAAACATTTAAATGGTGGACTGCATGTGTCTTTGCATGTGATGAGTCACAATATGGAAACAACCACTGCCTTTTCACATTTTAGCAAGGAAAAAAGGTATTACAAGAGACAAAAATAACCTGGTCATGTTGAGAATCATCTTCAGCGATGTAGACGCAGTAACAATGATGTCACCTCTGCAACTTTCAGGTGTTTCTTTTTTTATGCAAGTATTTTCACACTGATGCTTCAACAGAAAAATTGAGACTTTCTTGACTTTTTCTTCCACTTATCTTTTAAATTGACAAGCATCATGTTGTCATAAAAAATGAGCTGTAAGCATTGACCGTAATAGAATATATTTCTATTTTTCTCATTTCTGATGGGGCAGGGCTTCAGCTTTTTTTTAAATTTTTTTGTTTTTATGAATTGCATTTTTTAAAATTACTTTTTTCCAAACATCACATCATCACACATCAAATACTAACATAAGAGTATTGGTAAATTACCCACACACCCATAATAACAAAGGGTCTTCATATGTATGCATATGGAATGTACACATACACCATAAGCATCTACACAGAGGTTTCTAATAATATACACACATACATACATAAGGTATGCGATCATTGTCTTTGCAGTGAATCCTCTTAGTCTTTAGTCTTTGAAATCTAAAGATTTATTTTTGCTCCATTTTAAAAGATATTTTTCTGTCTTGTCCTGCATCCTATATGACATTCTTGCATATACTGCTACTTTTGACTTCAATCAAGTATAGGAAAAAAATGGCCTTAAGATGTTTTAAAGTCACTACACCAAAACTAATCCAATCAATTAATGAACCAAAACCTTGGTTAAGGCTTTCAGGTGTGAAAAGGGACTTAGTTTGGTTGATTTTTTTTTTTTTCCCAATCATTTTCCCCCCTCAATCTTTCACTGACACCTTGCTCCTGAAACCACTTTCTTTACAGCCATTATCATCACCAGATGCTTTGACTTGCACCTGTATACACTTTATGCTGTGCTGGAATTCTTGACACATGTAGCCACGACCCATTTCCAATCTCATACATACCTTCGAGTAAATTTCCAGAAAAGTCAAGTATTACTTAGTTTTCAATTTGTGTAAGCACTCGGGTTCTGTTCCACACAGTACAGGAGTATAGAAAGTAATTCAGTTTCTGTCTCGCCACATCAAGGCGGCGGCTCACTTTGTCAGCGCCTCCTCCCGTAACACTAACCTCTGACCTCAGCACAGCTCAAGAAAAACACAGCATTTGCTCCACTGAAGGCCGGGCTCCCATACTCACACCAGTGGATGACATGCTAATTATTACTTCAGATGGGTGTGTGTGAATTTCTGCGCATGCACAGGCTTGAGAAAGCAGGATGAGTTATCTGTGCCAGACAGGAGGAGGGTGAAGAGGGGTGGTGGATGGAGGAAGAAAGGGAGGAGGGGGATATCACTAAGCTCCATTTGAAATTGGGATTATCCCCGTCGGAGTCCCCTCACACACTCTCTCTCTCTCCCTGGCATTCCTGGGAGGCTTCAGAGCTCAGGCACAGTTCCTTCAATAGAAATGAAAAAGAGACTGCTGCATCAAGGAGATAATTGTCAAAGTGCTGGTGGTGCAAAGTGGGAACTCCTCACTAACTGCACCAGCCTATGCCCTGCAGACCCCCTCACTCTGCACCCACTCCCATGCCCACCTCCATATCTGCACACTTGCCAGCGGACAAACCTAGAGATTAAAACTGCCATGGACTTTTGAAGTCCCTCTGATGCCTCCCTTTAACATCCTTTATTCTTTCCTTCTCTACATCCATTAGCGTCGTCTCTGTAACGTGATCAGAGAACAGCGGTCCTGTGCTGGTTGCAGGCTTCTACTGAGTAGCTCTGCGGGGATGAGTTCCACTGTACCATTACTACAGCATTGTGTAGAAGAAGAATGTGAAAGGCATCTATATAACGGTGTAGGGCGCTGCAACACACTGCCACAATTGTACGCCTCAGGTCTCAGCTGCGCTGTTATACAACCACGAGTGTAAATGAAACAGTATTAACAGCTCAGTTTACTGAGGAGTGTGTGCTTTAATTGGGTCTCCTGTTGTGCGGCTACTGGCAGTGCAGAAGTACAACACTCTTTTGTTATGGATCATTTGGAAGAGAAGCATGAAACATGAAATGCTTGGTAATCAGTAGTTGCGTTTCCATTGTTTTGTATGCGCATTTTAAAGAAATCACATCAGTAATTCTCCTTGATTTCACATGGTTTTACAGTTATTTGAGGTGCTTTTTTGGGCATAAATAGAGAACCGTTCCGTTTGAGAACTGTCATGATTTGGGTGACCCACAACAGATACAGTATGCTTCTAAAATAAGTATTGAAGATTTCATTGCATCTTGTGCAAAACCATGAGGTCAAATTAATGAGTTTACACCAAAGGACAATAAAACTGTGAGTACAAAGACCAGGAATATGATGAAATATCTGCAAAATTTCTACACAACTGGGACTTCAATTGAACGAATACCACCTATATTTGTGTTTTTTTTTCTTAAAAAATATAAAGAATAGAAGAGATAGAGAATAGAAAACATAAAAAATAAAGAATTGAGCCAAACAAAATCACATACATGCTATCAGACATGGTATATGTAAATATTGTCTGATTTCTTAAGTGATGTCTGCCTTTTTCAAAAGAATAACACCCTTAAACAGACATGCAAACACCTTTCCATATAAATTCAGACATAGTAAACATTTGTTTTGCTGATCAGCTGTTTCTACGTCAAGAGAATTTGCATCATTCTGGTGTTGCCTTGGATATTCTAGAAGATAAACATGGCTCTAACGCGTGTTGACTGATGAGGACATGAGTTATTCCTCTGTGTCATCCAGTTGATCTCTTTATCTTGTACATTGTTTATGGTTGGTTATTGTATTGTATCACAGCCAACCCTCTGATGTCAGCACCCAGTCCTTCATGGAAACTTTTTTGCAGTGCTCCAAATGCACTCAACAATTATCTGAAATACATCCACAGTTTCAACCCTATGCAGCATTTCCTCAGAAATAAGGCCACACAAGATGAATTTCAAGTAATATGGTCTGACAACCGCCAGATCTGTCCGTCTTGTTCCGCTATTTGTTTCTTGAACTCTATCGTAGGCGTTCGACGTGGTGCTTTTGGACGGCTCGGCAGACTGCGATCTTTCAGTTTCTCACAAGAAAAACAGTGGATTTCCCCCTTAGGTGCTTGATAGAGCACAGGTCATGGTTTATTCAGCGAGGGCCTCAGCCACTTTCCAACAGGCCTGCCCTGTCTGTCTGGAGTCAAACCGCTCATTCACAGCCCTGTCGCTGCTGTAGGTTTTCTCTGGAATTCTTCACACCCTAAAACTTAGGGGTGTGGTGCAGGGCCGGGCCACTCTCTGTCTCCTGCTCTCGTTTGATGCCACTCTCCAGTGCAATCTAAGTCTGTCAGGGGCAGGATGCTGGTTTTCCTGTCAGGGAGAAACAGGGAAAACAGAAGTCCACATTGCAGGCTTGTAAAAGCAGCGCTGCCTCAGCTGCTGAGGGGGCAGGGCTGTCCATTAAAAAGGCATTTAAACTGTTAGGTAAGCTCACGACCACTGGAAACGGCTGTCTAAACAACATGTGAAAATAAACCATCTCGCTTTGAGAGAAACACGGTTTTGCTTTGGCTTTTGTGGACGCACTGTGATATCTGAGTTTCACACATACAGTAGATTCACACGCAGGCTGTTGGGAGATCACAGAGTTTGATTTGTTCATGGCTGACTGAAGCATAAACATTAATGATAAAGAAAGCCTGCGCTCAGCTTAATTGCAAAACTTGCTCATTTAAAAATCTGATTTCTCCAGTGTATTTCATGTAGAAAATTAAGTTGAGATAAGCTGCTGCATGTGTGAATAAAAAGAGAGAATGGGTGACACAGTAGGGTAAAGTAGGCCCCGGAGCCAAGCTAAGAAGCAGCTATTTCTGTCCATGAAAACAGATTTCTTATCTGCTACAGTATGCAAGATTTTGTATTGCAAATTCTAAGGCAAAGTAATGTAAACGGAGGAATCATTAAGTAGACCGAACTTTAAAAAGTAGTGAATGTGAAAGTTACCAAGGATTGAGTCTTTGATGTGAAGTGAGGAAGGAACTCAGTAAATTCTATGGATGTGTTTACACCTCAGGACCTCTGTATCCCATTTATCACTGACACTTCAAATGTATCTTGTTTTTGTGTATTCATGTCAAAAATTCCAAGAATTGTTTGAGATTGTCGAACTTATTGTCAGTTCACACCAAGAAGTAAATTCAAAGTGGTTTAAACTCAGTTATTCTGACAATTTATGATGCTAAACTAGCTGAGCAGAATGCATTGAAATGATGTCAGAATAAGAGTGAAACAAGCCTGACTGATTTGATAAAGTTGAAATTTACAATTTCATGGAACAAGATAAGCTATCATTGTGGTTTTGAGAAACCCCATCATATTAGCTGGGGTAAGAAAAGGAGTTTTGTTTCACTGTAATGAACGAACTAAATATACTTGCAAGGTTTTGTGGCCCCTGTAATAAAAGGAAATTCAACCTCTGCTCTTTACCCATCCTAGAACACACATGAAGTAATGGAACTCCAGATCTATGCCAGTACTTTGGTCAAGGACGCCACACAAGCTAGTGTACATGTTTTTGATAGAAGGGAAAACTGGAGGACATGCACAGTAGGGGGAGAACATGTGAACTCTACACAGATATGCCCTTGTCCAACTGGAAAATTGACCATAGAACCATCTTGCTGAGGCAACAGTGGTACCTATTGTGCCGCTATGTGTCCCCATAGATGGTAAAAGTAATCGAAATATTGACCTCAAGTCTGTAAGTAAACAGGCTATAGACCACAGGTTTACAACTGCCTATAGTGGAGAAAGTCAGATGACAGGAAAATACTGAAGAAACAGTACTCTAACATGGATACTGAAGAAGAGCTCATCCCTCAACTTCAAATTGTATAAAGTTTTGGAGAGCATCCTTGACCACTGTTTATTACTGAAAGCTCGGTTTTATAACTGCATCCTTTTCCCATTAAATTGAAACAGAATTCATCAAACAGTAATGTACACAGGGATATGAAGATAATATTGAATATGACCAACATGGATAAAGTTCACAGCTGTTAAAGATAATCATTAACTTTTTTCATCAACCCTTGAATGATGTATACTACAATTTCTCCCTATTCACCTAATGTCACATAAAAGACTGCATAAAAGTACCATTATATTATCAAAAAAATATATATAGTAACTGCCATATTCAATAATATATCCATTTGACACACCTGCAGCTTTAATGCTGTGTCAAGTTTAAAATCAAATCTTCTTGACTTAGTGTGGTTTGAGCATGATTAATATCTATCCCAGTGCAAAACAGGACAGTCATTTTAAAAATGAAGACGCAAAGTCGCCACACAGGAAGATCAACAGATCATCACTCTTAATTCAGAGAAACCCAGCTCCCTGTTTGGGTTGATATGACAATTATGCAGGGCTGGTTTACTTTGTGATCATTTGGGATAATTAGAAAAGGGTGTATAATTGTTAAAAAAAAAAAATACCTGCAGATATCACAGTCAAGTGTTTTCAGCAGATAAAGGTGTTTTTTTTATTGGCGTCTCAGTTTTGAAAAAAAGAGAACGGCTTGGTGATGTGAAGCTAAGGGACCTTCATAGAGTGTTTCTGACAGCTGTTTGGAGGTTATGTGACAGCGTGGAGGTTTGGGGACCAGGATGAGTGGATGGGGTGGGGGGGGGGCTCAGGTGCCATCTCTATAGATTGGGCTTATCAGCCACGGACAGGGGTGAGGGCCGAGATGGGGTCCCCCCAGCCGCTCAGCACATTCACCGGATGACGAGCGCTGACAGCCAGCGCCAAATCGCATCTCCACACCATCCCTTTCACCCACTCTCTAGACCGGCCGATGTGACTGACTTGAATGACTCGGAGTGCGTGGGTGGGGTGGGGGAGCTCCCTTGGCAATGATAAATGGGCCACTCATATGATTTAGCATATTCCTGGGGTGTATGTATTATTCTCCATAGTGCCTGCGGCTGTCTAAGAGAGAAGTGGTACACTCTAATGTAGTGGCTCTCCACAATAATTGAATTGATGGAGCCCTGAGGGACACAGGGCACAGATTTTTACTGATTTTTAGTTTACTCAGCCTTTATCCTATATAGCAAGTCATCTCATAGAACATATGTTCCAGTTATTTTATGGTGGAACACCTACATTTGACCTAGATTTTTACAACCCAGTTACCAAGAATGTTCTTTTGTATGTTTCAAACCATGGATAAATATAATCTCAATATAATTAATCTTTGACGGATTGGCTTCTTTTCTTGCTTTTCTCTCAATAGGTGGGGGGGTGGTTGGTAGGGGATGATGGAAGTATCAAATCCTTTCCTGCGGGAGAGTATAGTTCCATCCATTTTTGTTTAAACAATAATGGCACTTTCAGAGATATCAGTTAGGTCTAATTACTAATGAATATAAATTACTGACTTTTTCCTGTATGAAACTTATATGTGATGTCTTTCCATAGTAATTAAATATTGCTAAATAACATAAATTGAAATGTCACAAAAAATGTGAAGTGACCACAGACAATGTATGTTCAGCAAACGAGCTGCCAACTTCATTTTGAGTATCGCCTATTTTGACGCCAGAATTGTTTTACTTTTTAGGGTCAAGTTTATGCACAGCAAACACTTGGTTAGTTTTAAAGAAAGATACTAGGGCTTGGTGTAATATAGAGGGGAAAAAAGTGCAATCTTGTTATAAAAAATGCCTTGCAATGTGGAAATGTTTCTCCCACATCAGTCTTTTCCAGCCCTGGCCAAAGCACTTTATTGTTTAAACCAAAACCCTGTAGGAGGTGACAAGTAAACACTGTTCACTGGTGGCAAAGTCCTGGATTTTGTAAATCCACCATTCACGCCAACCACCCCCTGCTTACTGAAGCAACAAAGCTGACACGCACATATTGAGAAATGATGATATGAGGTGTATTTTTGGTTTTTTAGAGAATATACATATCTGCATTTTGCAGAAAGGTGACATTTCCGAGTTGATATTTCATCCATTTTTGTTCTTGTAATTACCTTTTGTATTGAAAGCGGTTTTGTGTCTGGTTCTAAACAATACTGATTATAGCCTCAGAATAAAAACACTTTGAATGGCATTTAATTAAATACTATTTGTTATCTTTAAGGCATAAAAAGCACACTTTGTCTTAACAATAACGCTTGATTTGTCTGCAGTGTGGTGCATCTGACCTGGCATTATGTGTGCCAAGCGGGCGGCCAACTCCTGCTCATGTTACACTTTCATTTGGATTCGGTCTTGCTGATGAGCACACACAAACAGCCTGGTGGCATGTTTTATTTATGAATGAAGACCTGCGCCGTGTATTGTGTCCCTGATGTTTGCTTTAGCAGCGAGCCACAGATCCGCTCCCAGCCCTTTGATTAGGCAAAGAGCTCAGAATGAAGAAAGGGGTGGTGGGGAGAGGGTTCTGTGTAATGAAGAGATTATTGAGTCCCCCTTCAGAAACTGTACCCCAAAGCCTGTACATGTATACAGTCACAGATGCACATGAGCTGAATCCCAGCCACGACTGCACACTCATGCACTTAACCTGATAACACTGCACTGTAGCATTTCCTTTTTTTTATTGGAGACAATATTGAAAGCACAACAAGGAGAGGCAGGAGGACACTAATTAATTTAGAGTCCTCTGTGGATCTTGGAGGGTATCAGGGGGTTTTGAGTCTCCTAGTAATTCAGCTTAGATGAATACCATTACCATCTAATGTTGTCCAATTACAGAGGCAAGATTCATTCCAGGCTCCAGTGCAACTAATATAATTTCAGACATAGTGCATAACTTTCAATAAAAGAAAAAAAAAAAAAAAACAGGCGGTATAGGACTTAGTGAGCAGAAATTGTTTTCTGCTTTTTTTTTTTTTTTTAAATCAGGTACATTTCCTGTATTGAAATCAATACGTTCAGTCTCAAAAGCTGCACATGTGATAAATGCGGTCATATCTCAATGGATATATGTTTTTCTTTTTTTTCTTTTTTTTTTTTATCAACCAGGAAATGAGACCGGGCTCACTTGTGATGGAGGTCAAATTTAATCCTCAGACGACCAATCTGGGTTTCTTTCTGATATATAGCTCTGCAGACTGGTATAAAATCCAGCCCAAGCCATTTTATAGATTGCTTGGCCTATTCCATTTGATATTTTTTTTTTTTTTTTGCCCCCAAAGCCCTGTATTGTTTGAAGGCTTGGCTGTGCTTTGTTGGTGCTACTGCTGCTAGTTGTATTTCAAGAAAATGTTGCCCTCTGCAGGATAAATACAGTAGTGCACTTCAGTTTTAGCCTCTGCCTGAGCCACAGCACTGACAGAAAGGATTATCTCTTTAGTCAGTGGATTAACTAAAGTAAATGTTCTCACAGAAAGTTGCCAAGTATGATTTCATCACATCCCATCTCAGTGTTGACTTAAAAAAAAATCTTCCCAGGACACTGCTTAAGGCGTTTGTAACTCTAGCAAAGGCGTATTAAAGAGAAGGCTATGCTTTCAATTAACATAAACAATACCACAGAAGAAGCCATGAAGTTAACGTAGACAGTAAACATTTCAACCGAGGAGAACTGTAATGTATTGCCGGGGATTTCTGGCCACATAAAGATATGGTAATGTTTGATTTAATGGTTTTGGGACTTGTTAAAGTGCTGATATTATATATCGAACAAAAGCAATTGAAAGCTTTTACTACGACGCACACCATAAATCGTGTGTTGTTATTGAGGCTCTTGGCATGACTCTGTCAGCAGACACATAGTGGTCGGTGGTTTATGCCTGGGGTATTAGTTAGGCCATGTGGGCAACAAGAATCAGGCTGAAGCTACTGTTCTTTTGTGAGAATCCGGGCCAAGTTGCAGAACAATACAGTACACATTCATACATGAGGAGAGGCAAGAAAAGGCCTTTGTGCTTGTTTCTTTACTTCCCACCTTTGGTTTGGCTCAGTGCAAACAGTTTAACACTATACATAGAGTTTTTAGGTATTTGTGCTTCAGGATATCAGAATAGTAACATATTTATTTTTCTGGCATTTCTTAATCTGAGCATTTATCAAAAATATCTGTACTTTATGCTCCTTGTATTTTTGAAGTAAAGTTGTTAGTCTGATTTTAATGTATTTGAGATGATCTCTTGCCAATTTACACCTAAAAAAAGACCAATAGTATGTCCATTGGGGTAAATCATAGATAACAAACATAAGAAGACAAAAATCATATAAAATATGTAAAAAGTAGAAAGAGGATATCATAGTGTTTTGAGTTAACTTGCAGAAACTGACTGATTTGCACATTAATAGTTATTATTATTTATGTTGTTGTTTCTTTCATTTGATGTTTATTTCAGTAGCAATGTCCTTCAAAAGGCTTCTTTTGATTTTTTATATTTTTAGGACATTAAGATCCTGGGCTCTTTCCATTTTCCTCCATCAATGAAGTTGAATCACTAGTTTTCCTTTTACCAGAGTCTTTTTTTCCCACAAGTATCTGTACTTCTGTTCAAGTAAAATATGTCTGTACTTTTGCCAGCTATTACTAAACTGCTAGGAGTTTTAATGCCATGTTTGTACCATTAAAATAGTAGTAGTTCTTTGACATTTAAGTAAATATTACTGATATGTATGCGACCTGCTGCAGGATTGAGTCAAACCTTAGTCCTTATGCATCCGTTTGACCCATTTTGCCTCAAAGAAAAAGCCAAAAACATTTCTGTTTTCCGTGCAGAAATATAGGTTGAGCTCTTGGCAGAGGGAACGTGGTGCTTTATGCTTCTCTATGAAGCAGATTTACAGCAGCCATTACTCCTGACATGGAGAGCCTCCCTGTTGTGTAAAGAGCTGCTCCACATAGTAGCCACAAATTTATGACCACAGCGAGGACCAGAACTGGTTTTAATGGTAACTTGGGTTTAATATTCTCTGTCTCCCCGGCAGATCCGCCTAGTTAAAATCTGCATTTGTGACAGCATTCCTGCCAAGTAACAATATAGTGAAATATAGTTGTTTATGGGTTACGTTCAGGGCAGTATGGTCACAGTAAAAATGGCAATTTTTGTAATTCACAAGCATTCCTTCCAGCTGTTTTGACATTTTTACTGCAGTTTTCTTTTCTTTTGGTTTATGATGTGGCATTAAATCTGCCACAGTGACGACAAAGCAACAAGACAAACACGGACTTAAAAGATTTGGCATATAAAGAAAAGGAATGCATTCATATGTGGTCTTAGTGAAGCCTTATTATTTTACACCACTAGGTGTCCTCATCATGCTTGTATGTGAAAGCTGACCTAAGCCTTAACTGGCTGATGATATCTGGTACCTCAAACAGAGACAGATGACAAGGACGAGCTTCAGTGTGAGGGCTTAAAATGTTTTAATTCTGTCAAGCATGAGCAATGACTTCTCTTCACATATTGATTTTTTTCTTTGAAAGCAACATAATGTCCATCTTTGAACTGACAGTATTATTCGCAGCTTAAATTAGAGTTGAGAATGACTTTTTAAAAAATGGATTTATAAGAACAAAACAGTCTCGTCGTTATCAAACAGTACACTTTACATTTAAACTCACTCACATAACAACACAAATAGCCTTACAAATACAAGGTCTGCATTCAAAACCTCTCTTGAGTAGAAGAATGTGAGTATGCATCCATAGTACATATGCATAGTTCCACTATGAAACATAAAGATGACTGTGCAGTTAAACTCTTCCTTTCTATTTGTTACCATTGTATATGATGTTTTGTACTCATTTCACTGCTGTGTTCATATATGTGTTCTACTTTGTGGGCTGTTAGTAGTTTAATTTACAGTACAATATTCTCTATAAGATTTTTTTTTTAGCTTGGAGTCCTGTGAGAACCACTTATTTCTAAAAAGTCAGTTTTCCACTAGCTCTGAAAACAATGGCAAAGAAGGCTTCGTTCAGCTTAATACAGCAAAACTTCATGCTCTGTTTATCACAAACACTGATATTAGTGTTTGGGATTACTGGATGGGAAGGGGATGAAAAAGTGTCATTTGTAACTAAAGTTGTAAAAAGTTGTAATATTGAAATGCATGAAATGGAAATTCCAGAACACAAGTAGCTCAGATTTGTGCCTAGGTTGCATCAGGCCACTGGATCTACTTTTAATATTTTATGTCTCTTTTTACCAACAGCATCATACCTGACATGCTCAGTAGCTTAAACTGAAGGAAACAGCCAGTTGCTTTGTCATAACCTATCAGCTGCAGGGGGGGCATGACTTTGTGCACACACTAAGAGAATGATCCTTGACCTTGTTTGCTCCGTCAGCTAAAATCCACAGCAACTTTGTCACTGAAGAAGTCATACATGTCGCTAAAATCCCCACTGAAATGGAGAAAGTGTAGGAGTGCCACTGCAGGGATTGCAGTCTTTGAAGCTGGGTTGGAGGCGAGGACGGTGTCTCCTTCGGGAGCAGAAGGCTGAGGGCCATCTAACGGAGAAGAATCCAATTAAAGACTGGAAAAAGGGCTTTCATTTTGGAATTGTCTCCTGTGGAAAAAAAACTGATAAAAATGGTTATGCAGGGCTCGCTGATCTGTGGAGACCTAACACAGCTGAGACATTGAAAGCCCCTCATGATGAGGTGCAGGATTCAGAGAGAAATCTTAACCCTGGAAGACTGACTTGGAGCAAAAAGACATCAAACTTGGCACCAGCGTAGGACAAAAATGAACTGAAAGGGCATGTGGAAAAGAATAAAAGGCAAAGTCGATTGGAAGTAACTCCTGTGATGAATTGCAAATTATATGGATTTAAAAGTGCGAGTTGTAAGATGAAGAGGTTAGTTGAGTTAAAGTTGTGATGTTGGTGTCCAAGTTAGCCAAATTATTGGGATTAGACTACTAATTTTACCTCACAGAATATAGAGGTCGCTGTCACTGCCTAAATATGCTAATTTGTCTGCATTATCGTGTGACTTAGGTGTTGTAAGGCATCCAAACGAACAAACAAACAGATCGTTGCAGTGTGAAACTAGCAACTGCTATAATCCATCCGGTTAGAATACTGTTAAAGAAGTCTGATTGTTTTAAAAAGAGAGCAAACACATTTTTTGGTCATTATTTGGTATATGTCAATGTCATTCAGAATTTCACATGTTGCATCATTAAAGGTAAACACCTCTGTATTTGTATTTTGGTTCTCCTTTATTTAAGAGTATTGTGAAAAAAAAAAAAAGAAGCAGCACACTGTTTTCACACTGGCATTATGTTACTATAGTAGCAGCTAATTTAAGAATCACAGCTAGTGTAGCTAGGTAATGAAATATCAAATCACATTAATTTTGACATCGAAATGTTTTGTTTGGGTTTTTTTTTTTTTTTGCCACAAAATACAAATCGTGTTGACCATGGTGCCATCTGTAAAAACTATTTTATGAGTAAAACATCCGAGGGGGTGACTACTTTTTCTAGGCACTGTAAATACAAATAATTCTAATATCACACGGACTTTAATATGTCTATGATCCAAACTCAAACAGTAACACTTTGTCTTTACCTCTTGTTGCACTGAGTTCATAGTGGATGTAACAGTAGAAAAAGAGGAAAAATGAGAAAATACAACAACAACAAAAAAAAGTGGATTTCAGTAAACTGGTTTGGAACAAATAAACCAGGCTTGTGTGGTGTCAGAGGGTTGTGCTGTAGGCAGTGCTAAAGAAGAAAGAATCACAGGAGTCTGTGGATGTTTTCCAATAGTATTTGTCATTGTTGTCATGTGAAAGCCTTTTTTCCATTTTCAAACATTGCCCTTGTCAGTTAAGATTTTCTGTGAAACTTCCTGTATATTAAATGCTTTTTATGGAAATGAGCCTATACATACATTACAGGATACAAAACAACATGGTGTAGGGCTGATGATAAACTCACTAAAACTCTTGTAGATATTGTCGCTGTACAATACGGTGACATCTTGGGGATAACATAAAAACTAGTAATTCCTCACACTTTTTGATTTAGGTTTTTATTGAATGTTTTACAGTACAAATATCCCAAATAGCTCATTTAGTTTAGTTGTATTCACCTTTATTTAACCAGTTCCCGTTGACATTAACTGACCATAGTGCGTTACATTTATTATAAAGTGATGGCCTCTGGTTTTATAGTAATATCTACCAATGGCCGAGTCAAGCTATTCATGATGCATCATAGAAAAAAAAAAAAAACCCTCTGTTTACTGTAGAAGGTTACTGAGCAACAGCTCTGTCAAAATAAAGAAAAAACATGCAAGAACATTTTGAATGTGTGGGAAGTGAACATGACAAACAAGCAGCTGTAGTCCAAATGGGTTGCTATGAGTGTTGGCATACTGAAAGTGTGAAAGCTCACAGACCTTGAAACCCTGATGATGCACACTTAGTTCTGAGGTCTCCTCTCTGTTCTGAGTTCTCTGCTCTGAGATGAAAGGAGACAACAGACTGAAGCAAGAGACTGAAGTTTGAAGAATCAGGCATGGCCATGACATTTAGTGTGAACTTTCTGTCGTAGCAACAGAAGGAATGGGCAGTTCATTAAGTACATATCACAGTAACAGCAAACTGCTGAAATAATGCCACTGCAGATGCTTAAATGTCATCATGCCCTTTTTCTCTGTACTTTCACCCCAAAAGCATGATGATTGGTTAACCAGGATGACCTCTGTTGGATATTAAACAAACAAAATTTGTTTTTGATGATCATGACATCCTGTTCCCTTCTTTTCACATACACATCCTCATGAGGTCAGAGGTCGAGGTCAGCTGCAGAACAGCATCCCCTGGAGCCGTGATCATTTTAAAGGCTTTTGCCTCAATACAATAAAAATGGCATTTGACCCAAGCTTGACAAGGGACGATCCCTTTAGCCTTTTTTACAGCCTGAGAGGTAAACACTTGTCTCCTCCTCTTGTGTGTCCGTCCACAGCGAGAAAAGCTGATCCACGAGCTAGAGGAAGAGCGACGCCTGCGACTGGAGAGTGAGAAGCGTCTCCGGGAAGTGACAGAGGAGTCCGAACTGGGACGGGCGCAAATGGTTTCACTGCAGCAGCAATTCTCCAGGTAAAAACCAAAGCTAAGGAGGGTGGATGTTCCTTCCTAAAACCTCTTTACAGCACCCTTCATCTCACCACTAACCTGTTCTTGGGTTAAGGTAACATTTAAGCCATGATAAGTTGTTTTCCCACATGTTAAACCCTGAAAGTAGAAGACAACACCAAAGCAAAAGTTCATTAGACTTCCTCTTAGAGTAACATGAATTTTAAATGTTGAAAAGTTTTCTAAAAATAGCCAAAGATGCAGCCCTGATGTTGTATTTATTTGTAAGAACAACAGGGTCGCCACCACAACAAGGGAGTCGATACTGACCTTTCAGTAACAAGGCGATGCTCCAGCTTGTTAGTTTGTCCTCTACCTTTTATCTACAGAAGAACTGGGGATATGTTTTTTTCCAGAAAAAGGCATCTGCTGCTTGCAACTTCTGGAACTTCACAAATTTTAATATTATTTTTAAGGAAAATGACAAGTATTTCAAGGAACTTCAGCATAGATACCAACTGGTATTAAACTTGTCCTGGTGACTTTTTTCCATTATGTGCTTCAAGTAGGTATCATAAGTATTATAATAGCAGTAATGAAAGTAATATTGTTTATTGTTGTCTTTTTATGGAAATATATACATTAAAAACAGCCCATCAGTGCAAGTATCATATGAGCATAGGACAATTATTGTAAATGCTGTTGTCTATAACTTAAAAGCTAAAAAGTTATGAAGGAAACAAACACACACAGCCGGAAACAAAAAAAAGTACACACTTGAATTGAGATTTGGTAGCAAAATCAAATGATCGAGAAGCAACTTCTACATTTTTTGTGTCTGAGCATAAATGTACAATAGTCTCATCAGCCCTCAAAAGCTGCGCCCACCAGTTTGGATTTCAACTTTATTACTTGGGTATTCCAGAGCCTAATAAAATTAAAGAGCTAAAACTGAAACCTGAATGAAAGAATCTTTCCTGCTTGTGATGTATTCGAAGTACTGAGCATCTGCTGTTCAATCAGAGCCAAACATCGAGTCCTAATAAAGTAGTTTTGAGAAGTTTGGGTTACTAAAGATAGAAGTACAGTGTCCTTCTGGAAGCTAATTGCCAGTTCTTTTTAAGTAAAAATCATTGATTTTTGGCAGCAATTTTCATGCAATCAGCAGTGTTGTCTTTATAACCTTTAAGAATCAATATGGCGTTCCTGTTCTTGCCATTTCTTAATGTCTTTGTTTCCATAATATGTCTGTGTTATTATCAGTGTGATGGTCTGATGCATTACCTCACCTTCAACAATAAGAACTTTTTAAAGTGTCAAGTGCTCAAACAATGCTCTTGTCATAACTTTTGTAACCTCTACTTCATGAACTTGTCCTCCACCTCACACCCACTGAGGTGTGACAGAGTGGAATCAAGAGCTGGAAGCGCGTTGATGCCGTAATTAGGTGATAGGCATTCAGTACTTTACTCATGCAAAAAAAAAAAAAAAGAAAGAAAGAAGAAGACTAGAGAATTTCACATTGACTGCTTATCTTCTCATTAAGTTAGTGGAGAAAATCCTGTACATTTTAATGGTCCCAGTGTTATAGTGCAGATGAGGGCAGAGTCACCGCCAGGGGAGGAATAAAATATTTAAGAGCCATTTCAGAGATTTATCACATATTAAAAATGTTCCATTGATGCTGCTGAATTAAGCTCACTGGTGTTCCTCACTTTCTCATGCCTGTTTGGCTAAGGTACCCTCCCCACCCCCCCTGCTTCTCATTCAAATACAGAGGCTGGAGGTGCCTTGCATGAGAGCTCTTCAGCAGTAAAGGTAAATTAATGTAAAATGAAGCTATGAATCTGATTCAATTCAAGTTTTTGGGTTAGAAACAGTGACCTCGTGACAGATTAGAACCGTAATGAGAATGAAACATGAGACTTGGCATCAGTGGGTCTTCTGCTGCTACATTATGCAACTCAGTAGTCCAACTTGCATAAATAGAATAAAAATAAGCCTGAAGTAGGCTGCAGCAACAGTGCATCAACACCATTTGGCAGGTATTACAACCTGAAGAATGTAAATGCTTTTTGTACTACTTTTTCCAAGATGTAGTGTGTAAAAGTGGGATTTTAATGGCAGGGGGCATATTAGCATGCTGGTGGTATTGGCACATAGAACTCTGGTGGCTTTGAAGGGTGTGATCTAGCATTAAACTCACATTTTATACACTTGCCAATCGATCGCACTCACTGAGTGATTAATAACCCATTTTTCCGTGGCTTGGCAAACTTATTTATTGCTACTTTACACAGACTTTAACAGCCTTTTCAGTCCATACATGATATGACCTGTGAAGTAATACATTATAGGCCGATTCCAGGTGGGATAGCATGACTTTCTGTTGAGTCAGGGGTACATAAATCAACACAGAATTCCATATAAACCTGCCTGAACTAGTTTTACATTTCCAACATAGCTGGCTGCACCTGTTCATATCTTCCATTGGGACTTCACTGTGTAGGATTAGTGGTGAGTATATCTCCCCAACTGACCTGCATGTAGATATTTTGCCCAGAAACACCAACCGTAAGGAAAATTATTTGAGCAGATACAGTAGGGAAAGACTTAAAGAGAGCAGATGTGTTAGTGGACAGGGGAACAGGAACATTAGAGTTGATGTCTTCCAGCCGGAGGAAGAGAAACTACTGTAATTCTGTTAGAAGGGAAATATAAAGTGTATCTCTGATTAGGTCCTGTACAGGTCCCTACGGAGACAGATGAATTTGTCGCCAAGGCAAGGGTCGCCCAGATGGATGGTTCTAATTGAGTGCCAGCCGGTTACTGGTGCTATGCCGAGACCGCTCAGCAATATAGACAAAGATTCCATTATGTCCTTAAAAAGTGCTTATCGAAGGGGGATGCTCAACCAACCTTGCCCCCTCACTCAGCTGGTTCCATTCTAGTAGCGTCGCTCATTGTCATCATGCTGGATTGCTGTAATTTCGGTGCACAACGCCATCAATGCCCATTGTGACTCCTGGGGGAGCACAAGGTTCATCTGCTTCCCTTCCACAAGGTACAAAGATATCTCATTCCAGCCTCCACACAAGTAAGCTAACAGGATTTTAGTCTCACTGTCAAAGCCTTAATCTTTGTTTAAGCGTTGCTGAGTTGCTTATCTGAATGTGAATGAGCAAGCAAGCTGCCGACGCCTGTGTGTGGAGTGTGTTTCACTCATACCTGGCCTGTTAGTGGATTAACATGCTTACAGGGCACCCTGCGTTGTGCCCCTGTAGCAGATGGGACATCAGTGTGGTCACTTTAATTAGCGACTTACAAGCCGGCGAAAAAAAAAGAAGAAAAGAAACGAAATCTCGGTCACCGGGTTATTGACTGTCTTCCTCTGAACCTTTGCCCTACTTGCTCCTGCTGTTTGCTTTGCACCTTTCAGTTATTGCCTTATGTATCAGAGTTATTATAGTTTTCAGTAGTTTTTATTTGTTTATTTTTTTGTTTAGTTTAGGATTATTTTTGTAGATGAGTGCATGAGTATTTGATCTTTATTTAGAGAAATGGACTGTTTTAGTCTTGTTTGGTGTTCTTTTGGCTTTTGTGTGAGTAAAGACTTAATTTGTAGAAGTTGGAAAAGGTAGAATGGAAGAATGCATGACTAAAGGTCAGTAAATTCCAGAAATAAATGTAGTTGTTTTTTGTTTTTTTTACCTACAGTCCTATGTTGTTTTAGTTTATGTTGCATTGTTCCTTGTAGTTTCCGTTATTTTTTAAAATTTATTTTGATGCATTTTTAATGGCCCTGTTTAAGGAAATCATTTAGTTCATTGTAGTTGATGAAACTTTGGACAAATGGATATAAAAACTTCACTTGAAAGTGAACATCGAGTTTAAACATGTGGCTGAAACACAATTACATTAGTTAATGCATCTCTCTACTGTAACCCTCAAGTGGATCACGTGTCCAATACACAAGTGCATCCAAAGACAAGGACAATCTTAAATGTGCTTTTACATTAACCAAAACATGACATCTATCAGAGATCCTGCTGCTGTGCTCTGCAAGACCTTCATCTATATCTCCTGATTGATTTGAGCTTGTTATTTGTTGCGCATTAGGGGTATATAAACCTCAGTTCATCAATGTGTCTTTTGAGATAACACCCGCAAATCATGTTAAGTGGACATCCAATCTTTTAAATAGACTGGGGTCTGTTTGACCCCAGGCAACAATTGATTTGCGTGTTGCTAATTAATTGAGCTTGTGCTTTGAATGATGAGGATGGTAGTGGATTTGGGCTAACAACTGAGCACCAGTTTGCCTGATAAAACTCAGCCAAATGCTACTGTGACGATTTTAAATAGTATGCTAATCAGTATTCTAAATGGATTACTCATACTCTGCCACAAACTGTGTCCGGTCATTTTAGCCTTTTTCTTTCTTCTTTGATTTGTTACATTGGAGACAGAGTTGTTCTCTGATGATATGAGACTAAAGAAACGAGATGCTTGTTTGGAGTTGCACATTACAGTATCACAGACACACACAGAAAGGATCAGACAATCGCTCCTGGAGCCAGACGAACTCCAGGGATTCTCTGCTTCTTGTGGCTTTTGTTTGTGTGCGTTTGCATCTATGAAGCTGTGTAACCCGTAGACTTTTTGGCAGGGGTTGAATGTGACACAGGAAACAGCAAACAGTGTACTGCGCTGACATCAGAAAGTCTGCATTCCTCAAGTGACCGGCCAGACATAGGTGCCTATATCCACTCCTCCCCCATTCAGCTTGGTGTGGGTCACATGCACAGCCCCTCCTGACTTGTGTCAAGCCCCCCTCATCCCCACCCCACTGAAGGCTTCACCACCACTAGAGTGGCCTACCGTCATCACACTCCAATGGATTAGCGGGAGACGCCAGCACAGCCCACCCTGGACGTCCCACTAGTCCATATGGGTAAGACATTTAGGAGTCTGGACAATCCAGGACAGGGAACAAGCACGACAACAAGACTAGCAGGACAAACCTCTTGTCCTTCAGTAAATGAGAATAGAAACTTAAATTAATTTAGAGACATAAATATAATCTATTGAGTGCATTTGGACATCTGTTCTGCAAGGGCAGACTGAAGTCTTGTCTACATCACTTCATCTTCTTGTACGACCAGACAGGATGACTGGTGAGCCTACAGAGACTTGGGGGCCACTCAGGGCCCTACATCAACATCTGGTCTGAAGATGAGGGGCCACTTTCCAGGTAATGAACAGAACAACAATTAAATTGTCTGTGAGTGCAGTACCTTTTCTTCGTTCGGTTTCACTCCACTCTGTTTTGTTTTGCTTTACTCCCTTTATCCTCTTAAAGACTTTGTTCCTCCTGTTGCAGAGATTATACAGTTATAGAAAGGGAAAAGGAGAGGGGGCCCTTTGTTGCCCACTACTCTCAAGTCTCATCACATCTACATCGAAGACGTTAAAAGCTTATATCTGGACATTTATGCTTTACTTTTATTTTCTCTTGGATTAATCCTTCTCGGTCTTTGTTCCCTTTTTATCTCTTGCCGTCATCCCAGTAAATCAGTTTTCTCAGGCTGTTTTGTAAGTAAATTCCTTTTTTACTTGATTTTGCAGCTGAATTACAGTCATTGTCACGCAGGACACATGTGCGCTCATCGACAAATCCGCATTTACAACCGAGCTGCTCTACTTGACTTTGAATCTTCACCGTCTTGAAGGGCCCTCTTCGTGGCAGGATACAGGAGACTTATGGCTAAGACTAACAACAACAGCAGACGATGACTGGAGCCTGCAGATTTACAGCCCGGCAGCGTATTTAGCGTGTGTGTTATTCAGCGTGTGAGAACATGTGTGTACATCAGATCCTGATGATGTAAACAGGCAAGAACTGGCAGCGCTTTTCAAGTGTTGTTTAAACAGTCACGCTCAGGTTGAGATCCCTCCACGGTCCACAGAGTAAGGTTTGAGAACTGTGCACTGCATGCATTCATGTGTTACTCTCATTACCACTGCTCTGAATTGCACAGCTGGGTCGGCAAAAAAGCTGAGAAAGCGAGCTGAGTGATTGCACTCTGTTTGCAGATCAATGCCCTCTCTTCTAATCATCCAAGCATCCAGCCACGCCTGGCCTGAGTGTTTTAATTTTCATTGGAAATGGCCCCCCGCATGCTGTGGCGGCTGCAGGATTTAGCCAGATGAATCAGGCCTGTGTTCAAGACGACACATCTGGGGTCATTAACAGGACGTAGGGTGAGGGGTGTGGGGGGTGGTCAGTCTTTTGAAGTCACTTCCTTTCTCCTGCCCAATGGGGACAAGGGCTGTTAAATAGATAATAGGTGTCTGGACTATTTCGGGAGCACCTCATATTTAGAGGATTTATTGGTCCATTTCAGACTTTAACTTCTGAGCTCTCTTTCAAGGAAATTACATCTGATTGAACGTAATTTGGGTTATTCTACTCTATCGCATGCAGTAAATTGCCAGCCCATAACAGAGCTTTTGATACAACTCCGTTTTTTTTTTAAAGTGGACACACCATGCTGGGTTTGTGTGCCAAAGTGCGACCTATTACTTGCTTGTAACTGTGTCAGGCAATCACAAGCACTTGTATACACACACCGCACCCTGCGAACTTCCGCCTTGGATTAAACATGCTTGTTATGATGTTTATAGGAATGCTGAAAGAGGTCAGATTACAAGCTTTTGCAGAAGTAGGGCATCCATCCCTGCATCACGATGGTTGCGCTATGGCCTGTTGAAGCTGGTGTCCACAGATTGTTGCCTGAAGCTAAACAGCATGGAATTCAGACTGCCCTCATGGTTACAGTATAGACATGGTCATCTAGCAGCTGTTGTGACTGACACTGTCAACTGCTAATTTCCTCATTTTATACGATCTTATTCTTTATTGCCAAGGTCCATGTGCAATATAAAAGATGCTCCTACTGAAATAGATGAAATGTCATTCTCATTTCAATGATGCATTTAATTTAGTCTGTCCTGCTCGATGAGGATGCCTTCAATGTTGTGCCATCATCCGGCCAAATTTGATCCATACTGCTCTGGAATATGAATCTCTGAAAAAGTACACAGAGGTTTCTGAGGAAAGAGAAAATAAGGGTAGAGAAGTGACCAAAAAAACAAACCCTAAAAATAAACATTGTGTGGCATCTATGACACGAGATATGAAACAAAAATAAGATGAATGAGATGAAATAGGGATGGGAGAGAAGTGAAGCAGAAGAAGAATAGCTTTATTGTCATTGCAGAATTAGAGAAAATGCAGTGGAACTCACTGTGTCTACCCAAATTAAAAAGTAATCTGTAATGGAACCTCTGCATTATTGCTGACATAATTAATCACATAGCATCAACATAACATTGAAAATAAAATCTGCCTCTTGACTTAAAATCAGGATGATATTAAACTAAATAAAATACACAAGACAGAGGATAAAGTGGATTTGTGTTGCAAAAGTTGTACATAACTTGAAGTACATCTGAAAGTCTGAACTGTGAGATTAGCAGCTTTCCAGTGTAATTTCAATTACCTTCCTGCCTTGATTTACACTTTAAAATGTAATTAATCACATTATATAAACAGAATCTTGATGTCTTACTGGAATGGACATTTTTTTTTAGCAGTCAGTAGATGAGCACAGGATTCAAATGAAATAAAATATAGCAAAGCACATGGGAATGATTAATTATAACCATAAAACAATAGTATACCAACTTCCTCATTTTACATTAAAAAAAATAAAATCCCCTGGTTGACTTAGGAGTTTGATGTCAAATAATAGTAAAAATGATGCATGATGGTGACTTTTGCAAAAGTCCAACTTCTCATACTGAGAAAAGAATATGAATTCAGAATTGCGTTTGGTGCATTGCGTACAAACTCCATCAGTATTGCAGCATAATAAAATATGCTGTTAGAATATAATAATTTTTCTATATCACCCCCCACTGCTATCAATCATCCTCCAATTTGATGGGCCCCTGGTGTAAGTAATGGACTCCCCGCTGTTGTCAAGACTAGGGTCTCCTACTGGGATGTCTTCCTCTGTCTCACATGTGGACAACATGTGTCTCTAACCCACTGTGGAAAGTGTCGATTTGGTTGCTTTCGAGGACTGACTGCCTCCTCTGTCCAGTGGTGAACATGTGAGACAGTCATCATGAACTCTTTAAATCCTTCCAAATGCAGTGTTACTGCCGGAGGGATGAGAGAAGACCAACCTGAATCTGGTTCCCTTCATATGTCTTCTAATTTACTGTTTCCAGACTAGACCACAGTTACACTCTTTAGATATTGTCCTTTTGGTTCAATAGTTTCTTGGCTACTTTTATGAACAGTTTTAACTTGTGTAAGCAGGAAAAAAAAAAACAGCATTGAATGGCATTTCGCTGCAGTTCGCTCAATGAAATATGACAGGATATGCTAAATGCTTTGGCCTCTTGGTCTCTAGTTCTGTGGCATGTGTCTCTCATTGATGAGGTTAAAGGCCACTGAGAAGAGTCAGCGGTCATGAGGGTGAGAACCTTTGTAATGCTACCCCACAGTAACACGCATGACTGATGTGCATGAGTTTTATAGCTTCTGGACTGTCCTGAAGGCACTAAACTGAGCTAAACCTTTCAGCAAAGGCGTCCCGTTTGCTTTATTTCATTTAGGTCACTTTTGAGAAAGGGTCTCCTCACAGGTTTTCTGCAAAACAGCTCTTAAGAGGATAAGCGTGGCTTAGCATTGGGTTAAGCGAGGCAATCACCCAGTGGGCGTACATAAGTAATTTGCTGGACGGGAGTCTGGAAAGAAGAATGGAATAGTCTTGTGCCCGAATGGACAGTTTTACCGGAGCTTGTCGAGGTCAAATAAGGGGATTGTAGGCGTCGATGCAGTGGTCACGCGAGAGGCCTCGATGACCTCAATTCAGCCGCACAACCAGGTGATTGTTTCCTCTGTCATTTCAGCAGCTTTAGGATTTTTGTCCCATTGTTCACCAGTCAAATCTGATTAGAAAGTCTTGGTCAACCTGAGCCTCTGACACCTCAGATAAAGTGAGAGTGTGGCCAGAGTGAGACAGAGAAAAGCTGCAGCATCTCCACTGATCTGATTACATCCATGTCCTATTCAGGTGAATATTAAGAGGTTTTTGGTTTGTTTTAATTCAATGTTGTGACACCGATAATGTCCCGGATTCTCATATCATGTCCTGAGTAATGTGTTGAGTATTGATTATTATTTTTCATATTTTTTGTGAAGAAGGAAAGCCCAAAAAAAATATTTTGCTCATGTTCTTTCCTGCAAATCACAAATAGAAGATGTAGCCTTGAATCTACTTTTCTGCCTTTCTTCGATTAGCAGGATTTGGTGGATGTGGATGGTTACACTATTAATAGATACATTGTAAGACTTTTTTTTTTATTTGTGCAATTTTTCATACGATGAAGTT
Source organism: Maxillicosta whitleyi (assembly GCA_029822895.1). Taxonomy (NCBI): domain Eukaryota; kingdom Metazoa; phylum Chordata; class Actinopteri; order Perciformes; family Neosebastidae; genus Maxillicosta; species Maxillicosta whitleyi. The sequence goes on along the minus strand of JAPSES010000124.1, from coordinate 1,055,927 downwards.
TAAGATGGCAGCGTAAAAAAAAAAAAATCAATCTGTCCTTTTTTCAGCCGCTGTGTGTGTCAAACTTGTCAATGAAACTTGAATGTGGCTTCATGTAATTTAATTGACACATCATATAACCTCTGTCATATAACAAGCTGATGAGTTTTATACAGACCACCTGTCTTCATTAAGTTTCATGCTCCGTTCTGTTTGGAGTCAAAATGGTTTGTTTTTTTTTTTATCCAGGATTCAATGAAAGAGTTTTATTATTATCAATCAGGGTGCCTTGGATTCCTTGTAAAATCCTCAGATAATTCTCTGGACTATTAATCTGAATAAACTGGACAGCTGTGGTTTTGCAGTTTTCAAAATTATGAATACTGAAATGCATCAAAAGTGATCAAACGTCATAATCAAAAGGATGAAAATAAGTGCAAGCATCCATAAAATAAATAGGTCATTAAACCGATCCCTGGAATCTTTTCCTAAACTGAACCACATGCTTTCACTGCCTACCCATAAAAACTTTTATAGTGTTGTCTTCTCTATCAGTGGTATTTTAAAATGAGTTTGCAGAAAACAAATGTATTGTCTGGACTGATTTACATATAGACTATGTTCCTTCCAAAAGTCCCATACTATAATACCAATGTACATATGAGTTGAAATGTGCATATGAAACTTTTTTTAAAAAAAAAAATAGATTCTAGGTATTCTTGGGTTCCAGAAATGTGTAATGACAACATTTGACAACAGGAAATTATTTTAGGAAAGACAATACACATTTTTTTGTCAGAAAGTGTGAACAAAAGGCTATAATTTTATTTCTAATTCATAATTTCACAACAGCGTGGCTCTTCTATGCCTGCCAAGGAATACTGGCAGTCCAAATATTCAGTCTCAGCAGGGAGGAGGGAGAATCAGCAGCTACCGTTCGAGTCTGAACTGTGAAACATGCAAAGATGCAGGCGGCTATTGGCAGAAAGGCGAGGTCTAAAATAAACGAGTGCCTACAAAGCATGTTAATGAAAAGTGGCACATTTTGAGAGGAGGTCGAGGAAAAACAAAGAGGAACTCTGATTACTGATCATGCAGCAAGTGTCCTGGCACTGAGCCTCTGGGTTAGTTTTTCTTGCACGGAAAGTGTTGATTTTACCGAAGCCAAAGCCTCTTAATCACCAATAAAAACTTACTCAACTGCATACACACTGATGTACACACTCACATTGACTGATAAGACAGGGGGATCCCTGTCTGTAGTCGTGCTTCATCCCTTCAAGCCCATCCCAGATTCCTGTCTGATCTGAGACTGCTGGCCTGCTTGTCTCCCAGCAGGGGCCCTACTCCTTTGGAGATGGCTTAACATGGGACATATGGGAAAGTCTTTGCCTGCCAGATCACTGTCTTTGGACAGGCTAGTGTCGGATAATGACACACTGGAGACACGGAAAGTAGAAAATGAGAACAGGAGATCTGCCGTCAGGCCAACTCGCTATAGTCCAGCACTGACCACGCTGCCTGTCGATTGAGCGAAAAGCACTCAGGCTTATATGATGACTGGATGGCCTATTTTATCCCAGAGACCCACATTTGTTCTGTTGCGTCTAGGCCACTTTTTGTGAGAGCAGTGCGTGTACAGATGTCGGTTCGTATGGAGCTTAGGGATGTCTGTACAGTCTTTCTGGCTTTTTTCCGAAAAAACGGAGGCGGCAAAAGCAGAGAAAAACTCAAGATGGGGTAAGTTCAAGTCAACGGTGTCAACGTTAGAGCCAGGTTTGAAGTCCTTTGATCATTTGTAGGTCTGTGACGGAATTTGTCATTGAAAGGCAGAGCAGTGTAAAGCTGGGAAAAAACTTTGAACAGTTTAAATAAAACTCTCCTTTTGAAGTCTGGATGCCATTGTGACTTTTGACAGTAAAAGAGGATGAGAGAGGAAGTTTTCCATGTGTTAACATCAGCACCATTTGTTATTAGACACACTGTATTTCACCTCTAATGGTCCTGGTGTGTTCTGATGATACATCACTTTGCTCACCTCGCTTGACGTCACATCAAAACTCCAGGCGGGCCAAGATCATGTGTGTGTGTGTGTGTGTGTGTGTGTGTGTTCTGTGAGGATTTGGGTGTGTTGGCCAGATCATCAGACCTCAGGCTGGAAATTGATTGGACCCTTAATTGTATTTCCTGGACTGCTGACGAACGCCCCGCTTGAAATTCAGTTCAGGCAGCACAGGGGTCAAGAAAGTCAGAATTTGCTTTCGCCCCCACATACGCCACTTGAAAACACACATTCGCCCTTTCTTTCTTTTCCCCTTCCCTGAGTGATGCTTTCAATAGGTCGTTGGCAAGCACTTTTGAGATTAATCACACAGAAAGACTATGCTTTTTTATGTAAAGTAATGCACTGTCATCTGAGAGTTATATTCCATCCATCATAAGCATTTAGCAGTCTGCGACTTACATGTAAATAGGTTTGAGGTGCCAAAATTTACGGTAATGACAAATTACACTGTTTATTTCAAGGGATGTGTTGCTGGACAATTGTGCCCTTCTATTTCTTTTTACAGCTTAAGTAACCATTAAATGTAAAAATCTTTTTGGAATTCGATTGCTGCATAATTTCTTCTGTCATCGAAAGCTTTGATTGAAGTGTTGTTTTTAATGAGTGCAGCATCAGAAGTGATTCCCGGGAGAAAACCGTCCAAAGCGTTCTTGTTTGTGTTGTTGTACTGCATGAATTGTCAATGAATAGGTGATTAGACGTAGTGGTTAAGGCAGAATCCTGCATTTGTCACAAAAGAAACCGAGCCGCTGTACTTCAGCAGCTCTGTTAGAAACTTTATCTTTTCAAAGACAAAGTAATTTGCTGTCGAAATCATTTCCTTTGGTGTTATTTTAGATGTTTTATAAAGGAGTATGAAGAATTCTTGATGCTATGAATAGAAGATGGGACAACAGAAAGGGGTGAATTTTAACTTATTTTTCGTATTTTGTCCTGATTGAATAAATCCCCCTCGCACATGGACCCACATTAAGTAATCCCAGTCCCTCAGTGCCCAAAACTTAACTTCAAAGTCACTGCTTCCCCACCATGAAAGGCACCAGAGTCTGTCCAGTGAGATGCTACGTACACATCTGTGCCTTCACATCAAAATGGAAGAGGATCGGCAAGCATGACATGGCTTTGGAGTTCTTTTTCTCTTTCACTGAAAAGACAATGGCTCTCTTTCAGGTGTTCAGGAATGTCACAGACCCACCTCAAAATCAAATCTACATCACTCATTTCCCGCCTCCTCCACCTCTTTAAAGCATTTCTCACCATCCTTTCATTTACTGAGGCAAAAAAGTCTTTAAGATCTTAGCCATCATAGCCAGTAAATCAGGATTTTTTTTTTTTTTTTTGACTCAGCACATGTATAAAATACTCAAATAGAAACTCTAATGTCATTCATTTATTTTTTCATTCATAGTTTACTGGCTTAGTGGACACATTTTCATGCAAGCCACATCAGAATCATTTTCAACTCCCATCTGTTAGCTCACCTGATAATATTTTCACTATTTCTCATTTCAGGATTAATTTCAGAAGTTTCTCTTCACATATTGTCACAGATTGATACCTCCGGCACTTTGTTTTTCCATGAATTTTAGTGGACCCATTTGATAAAGCAAACTACTAGAAGCTCAAAACAATAAGGAAAGTGTTTTGTTTACAGTCTATTTCCTCTCAGACATTTTTTTTTTTCTTCAGTATTTGTTTACTGGAAGTTTTGAGTTTCATAGTGCAGAATTAACACTCTGAGGGTTTTCTCACATTCAGTGCAAAATTGACCAGTTTTTAAACATGTAAGCATAAGAAAATAGATATATTTGCATGTTTAGAGAGTCCAGATTTTCTTTCAGAATTGATGGTGCATGAAGCATGTTTTAAGATTGAAATATTCAGTATGTCTTGGGAAACCTTATACCTAAACCCACATCAGTCTTAAAAAAAGAACTGGAAATCCAGTATGCATGTTATTAGGTTTCCTTTGAAAGAGAGCGTTCACTAGGTTTTCTTTCATATGTGACTGAAACCCAATTTAAATTTCATTATTTTCAACATGGCTCAAATATTCATGTTTAAACCTAACCTGCTGGTGGATGTTAAGAGGTGTTTTGAAGGAAAAGTAACTTAATTATATCTTTTAATATAATTCTAAACCTAGCACTAAGGGTCTGTGACCTGTTGCTTCAGAAGGCATTGGTTAACTCTAATAATAGAAGTGCAAGTTCACCACAGGTCCTCTAAATTTGCTGTAAGTGACCTTATTTTATCCTAAAACTTACCTTGAACATTTATTGAATTTTCACTTTGGTTACAGTAGAAGAAGCATAAACTTGAACTGTGTGCATGATACATCCTCTAGTTTCTGTGTTAAAGCACAACCTCAAACATAGCTTAAATGTAACCCTAACCCTTAAATGGGAAGTTATTATTTGACGTAAAGTACTTTAATTATTGCTTCCAACATGACTAACCGGGTCATCAAAGTCATTTTTTGGTATATTGCAAAAAATGTATCACCAAGGACATGCAACATCTGAAATGTGGTATCCAAACCAAACCTCACACATCTAGTTCTGTATTTTCTGGTGGCCATCTGCACAAATCCCATCAGAACTACCCCTACTTGCAATGCTAACCATGCTTGACCAAGGCGTTCAGACATTGACCTGGTGTCAGCCGGTTCACACTCCAAAGCCATCTATGTCACGTCCTCTTTCTTCTATAGGTTGTGCTGATTAAGGCCAGCATTTAAAGCAGGAACTGGAGCGATTTGCCACCAGCTCCAGCCTGCCTTTTTGACTGTTCAGTCAGCAGCTAGCGGCCTGATTACAGCCGGCTTTATGGCTCAGCCTGGACAGATGGTGTGGCTCACACCATCCTCCCCTGAACCACCCTGCTTCATCTGCACTCATGCTACACTCACTGCCATTCAACAACCAATCACGAGACTTAGGCATGCATGAATCATATACACATCACAGTTTCAAAGAAAATGGCTACTTGTATTTTTATGTAGGTCCCGCTTTGTAGTTTTTGCAGTGGTGAAAAGTAACTAAGAGAGTACAAATATTCTGTTACTGTACTTTAGTAGTAGTACCTGTACTTCAGTTTTTACTTCTCTTACCTATATTTTTAACTGTCTACTCATACCTTAGATTGAATGCATTTCAGGGGAATTACAGTATGTTTTTGTTTTATTTTTGTTTATTTTATTTATTTTTGCATTATTGCACATCTTCACAACATCATATTCACCCCAGATAAATGACATGTAGAAAAGACAATATGTTGGCTTATCCAATGATGCATTTCACACATGAAAACGAGAAACAACAACAACTAAAATGATGTAAGAGATACACATGACAAGTTGAAACCAGACAAAAATATATTATATTATATTATATTATATTATATTATTTTACTCTTAAATTTTGGGATTGGTTTGACAAATAGAACCATACATGATGTCCCAGTGACAACCACAGAAACAACTGGTTCAAGACCTATAAGACTAGTAGGCAGTAGTTACTAAGACAAGTGTGAATCTTACTGTAAAGAACTTGACAATTGTGGTCCATTTCAGCTTTGAGATGTAATTCCTTCCTTGTTTGTTCAGCTTAGGTGATTCAAAGTAGTGAAAGAAAAAGACTTTCATGAAATTTAGATGATACCTTCCTGACAATGTCAAAGCTTTTCTTTTGTCAAGATGCTCCTTTTATATAACAATGGCTGGCTGTCAGTCTCCATCTACTGTCGTTGCTGAATGTCCCTTTTATTTTATTTTTTTTCCCATTTGTTGCTTACATGATCCCAACTGAGTGCAATCATCATGTATACCTTATCTGGTGCTCTGGAAGTCTGTATTTTGTTCATGCTTTAGAAAGTGAATGTATATAAGGTCGAAGTTCATCCTGCAGCTTGAGGGAGACGGCACATTGCACTTATTCAGATGGAAATCACACTACTTTGGCGTCTGTTTTGCACACAGCTTGCAATGTTGACAGTGTAAAATAGAAGTGCAGTTTATTTGGTGTAGGCCGATTATTGTGAAGGTCAAGGTTGGTGTTTACAGCAGGGTTTTCAGTTAATTCAAGTCTTTAGCAGATACACATATGTCTTCGTGCTTTCACACGCCTACAAAATCACACACAATAACTATGTTTGCACAATTTATATGCGATCTAATCATTTACACAAACTGTCACAGAATGAATCCAGCAGAAGATGGGAGTCTGTCCAACAAAACACACATTCATCTTGTGTCTCTGGTTCTGATTCAGTTTTATTTTCCATTATGTTACTTTAGACCTTTTTGTTTATGTTCCAGGACTGAAAGTGTGAAAATTCACAATTGGAGGACACTATCCTCCATTTAAAACACTGACAAATAATGGAAAAGATACTTCTGGAGTTTACATTAGTGCGTTTTAATCTATTCATGATTGTGAAATTTCAGACATTTTTGTAAACATTTCTACTCAATATAACTTTGCCACTGATGTATGTACGTACTAGCTTCTGTATATTAAAAAGAAGTTTAGACTTTGATTTCAGGGTTATTATTCCTTGGAGCAACTTGCTAAAGAGCTCTCTTGCTGTCTTAAAACACTGATAATTAAAAAAAACCCATTGTGTTTTAAGAAACAAAGGCCATTTTAGCATGGAATCCACAAATTGTGGTGGATTATCTGGACTATCTGTCTTCAGTAGAGTTGAGGATTTTGCAAGGCACTTGTAAGTATTAATGTGTGAACATAAAGTAGGAGGAAGAAGGGTTGGTGGTTGCAGCTCCTACAAACTGCTTTTAACTTCAGGAGGTAAAGTCTGCAAAGTGAACAATGCTGTAAAAGATTCCACACTGATTTGTGCTTGACACAATAGTGTCTCCACAATTATGAATACGACCCAGATTCAATATGTATAAATAAACAATATGGTGTGTACTGAAGGTTCTGTTTTGTGCTTACAGGATGGAAGAAACAGTGCGGTCGCTGCTGCAGAATCAGGGCGTCCTGGAGCAGACTGCTGTGGACACGGTGGACCTCATGAAGGCCTACAAGGTAAGCTGCCCTCTCAAGTGTCCTCTCAATTCCTTTACTTTGAAATCTATTGAATTTGTTTTGTTCTCAAACACCTTCTCCCACTTATAACCTTGCAGAGTGGCAACATCAACTCTTCAGCATTAGTAGTCTGTAGTCAATGAAAGACGCTTCAATATCAAACCAAGAGCTGAGATGTAGCACATGGGGGAAAAAAGAATTTGATTTCAGTATGCCAAATGATTATTTTAACAACTTGTGCCTACCGGAGAGGAAAAGTAATATTGACAAACTCAATATTGTTGGAAAAAAATCCATTTCTATTGAGCAAAATAAAAATGATTTATCTCCCCTGTCTGCCTTTCTCTGTTACACACATGCAGAGATAAATGTTAATGTTATTGGAATGATGTGTTCTGTATAAAATATTTTCCAAGCATCTCCAGAGTAGATGCA
>JAPSES010000124.1:993763-1048297 GCA_029822895.1 Maxillicosta whitleyi | reverse complement strand
AATATAGTCACAGTGTCTAGAAATTAGAGACTGTAATTATTGTCTATAACATCTGAAAACAGAGAAGAATGCCTTCAAAGAATTGAAAAGGGCCTCAGTAGCTCAGTGTGTAACCAATAAAAAGAGTGTCTTTATGAATAACTATATACGTTCATCACTGTGAATAAAAGCCTGTATATCGCCTGGGAAAGAAATATGAGTAATGAGAGCAAATAAAAGGGTATGTAGACAAAACATTAGATGTCAGTTATTTTAATACATTCATTCCAGTGAGTGGTGGCGGACTGAAAGATGGGATTAACAGCAGCAGTTGTAACGCACAGGTTAAACCATTGTCCTAGAACTTGTCCTGAGGTGCTGGAGCTTTATCACTGAGAGGGGATGGGAACAAGTAGAACAGTGTCATGAAAGATATTCACAGCGATTACCATCCTGGTGCAAATAATGTCTCAGTGCATACAAAGTAGATAATCCCCCTCTCTTGAGGTCTGTATTGTAAATGGATTATGAGGAGGAGGCATGAGAAGTGTGACTGAAAACCAAGTGTGGGTGTACACTAGTCATATTCTTCACAAATGGCATAAATGATTGTTTGGGCATACCATGGGAAGAATCACAAATTTGCAAAACCCAATATGATGTCTTAAAATTGCACATTTGTCTGATTAGCATGCCAAATGGCAGAAAATCCATTTAGAATTATGAAAAATATAGAAAAGCAACAAATCATTCTATTACAGAAGCCAAAACAAGGAAAATTATGGGGTTCTAAATGTACTTTAAATGGTTTGATTTCTATTATACGCATTTAGGTTAAAGACATCATTAAATACTGTAGCTATACATTGGAAGTTGTGAAGTCTTAACTGCCTCAAACTAGCTCTAAATTCATGTTCTTTAAATAAAGCTTCAAAGCTACAGTTGAATCATATATAACACCGTCCTTTTTACTTAAAAAAAAAAGTATTTTATTTTTTTCTAATATACAACAAGACAAGTAAAGACAAAAATATATATATATACATATGGCTTCATTTGCACATTCAAAAAAGGAGTGGGAGGAAGTATAACTTATTTAATCCCACCCCCTCCCATACAACAGTCTATCCTTTAGCTTTCTATCAACATAATATATGTCATAAGTCAAATCCCTTATATCTTTTGTAAGTATTTAACCTTATTAATCATCCTCACATACATACATATACATACACACACATTAGACACCTATATTTAATTTAGCTTTTCATGTCATATTCATACACAAAACCTAACTCTCCACCTAAACACCTAAAGTTAGTAGACTAACCTTATGGTAATTGGACAAATTATGGTTTGATTTGGTTATACAAAAGTAAGACTCCAATTTAAAAGTACCACTGTTTTACTAGGCTGTATTGAATTATTATGAAATATTACTGTGCACATAAAAAGTCATTAAAGTTGTCAAAAACTATTACTTTTTTGGTAAGTCTACTAAAATTGTAAAATAGTACAGTGCATAAACACAGTTAATTTCTAGCTTAATCCAATAGTAATGCGGTGTGAGGGCAACACTTGCATGTTTGAGTGTAATTGAATTCATTCATAGAGTTCATTGAGGTTCATTTATAGCAGCGGACAGTGAATTATTGCACAATACAATACACGTTATTGTCCCCTTAGGGAAATTTGTCTTGCATTCCAAGAGCTGCACAGGTGAAGCTGCCAATTAATAACACAGAGGTATTAGGCTAGAACAAAGATGCAATCACGTAACCCATACATATTGCACATTACCCATAATCTCACAAAACTCTCATAATTAAGTTAAACAATTATGTGACTTTTTATCATCAGTTAATTGTTTCAGTGGGTATGATTTTGGATGTTTACATTCATTAAAAGTCAGGTTACGATGCTCTTATTGATCATTTATTGCATTTTTTCTGGTAAGAGGTAACTAAGAAATGAAAAATGTAACTCTTTGATTGCAGATGGATGAGGGTGAATGTACTTATTTCCACTCTGATGCACATATGCAAAGTTGTGTATGTAGGCATTCTGCGCTCCTGTGATCAGCAGTGGACAGGTTGTCAAGGAGAATAAACTTGGAGGGTTATTATGGTATTCCCACTTGCTGTATAACTGAACACTGAGCATTCCTACGCATGGATGTGCTCCTGCTGCAGCTCTCTTCTGTGTATTCAGCAGACAAACTCAATAACTTGAAAGGGCAGCGTGAGGGACAAGGTTCCCTCCCCTCTTTCACTCCACACTCTCTCTGTGGAGATTATTACCGAGCCCTTTAACGCCGTCTGATGAGCAGCTTCTCAAACCAAACCGCAGTCTTCACAGGCTAACCCTCGCAAACAAAAGCACACTTAAGTCTGTGACTATAAAGCATTGCCTCTGATGCAATTGTCTGATGGAATCAAACAAGATTGAAAACCTAATATATGTTTGGAGATTGGATCGAGCTGGACACAAAGTGCTCTGAAGGACATTATTTCCAATTCTTATTAAGAGAAAGAAATAACTCCTTCTCTGCTGCATTTGAATGTAAACGCCGAGTGGTGGCCATCCATCAGCTCAACTCACCCCCACTTTGTCCGGTGCATTAGCCATACGTATCTCCAGGTTTGACAATTATCTGTCAAAGCTCAGGCGAGAATGAAGAATGTAATGCGTGTGCTCAGCGATATATATCACAATCCAATGTCTGAATAGCTTTGGTTAGAAGAAACGCAACCATTAGCTCATTCATGTCAGTCGGTCTTACTCCAGCTGAGGAGAGAAGTCATGCAAAAAGGAGCTTTTAATGATTATTTAAGGTGGTAATGGGCATTTAATGGACAATAAAGAGGATGAGTTCTGGATAATTCATGTATTTTAATCGCACCTTTAATTAAACCTTTCAATTAATTTGATTACGACTGCAACTAATGACTACTTTCATCATTGATATTTTTAATTGAGGGATTTAGTCGAGTGACTCCCAGGATCCTCCACAAGGAATTAATACTGAAGTCCAACACTATATATTTAGACCTTTAGTTTTCAAGAAGTTTTGGAATTGGCTTTACCTGTGATACCTATTTGAGAAAACCAATCTCAGTTTGAAATGAGACAAAACAGTAGAAATTGGTTTCATTTGCGAAATGCTCTTGAAAGTGCAGGAAGGTAATACTTATAGTACATATAGTTCAGAGGTATTTCAAGTTATGATGGAACTTAAGCTTAGATGAATGTTTTTAATACAACTGAACATTTATGTTCGATATAAAAATGAAACTCAGTGTTTCCTAAGGTCCAAAACAAATGCAGCTCAACACTTTGAAGGTATATTATATCAAATAGGTTAAATATAATATACATTTTGTTGACTGTGTTTTCTTTAGGCTGTATTCCTGCATTTTGTTTAATTCTTTTTTTTTTTTTAATCCTGAATTTTAATCATTTGCTGTAAGGATGAGCCATTTGCAAACTTCTGGGCCATCGCCAACACTGACTTTTGGTTTATTTGGTTTTTGTTGTTATTTATTTCCCTGTGCTGGGGAAACAAGAATAAAATCTTTCAGTCCTCCATCCTACTATGAGCACAAATTCAATCACACAAATTTAATATAACACCACAGATTAACATTGACCATCATCAGCAAGTATAAAACAGGCCAAAAGGGCTGAAAAGCGTCCATTTTATTTTTAATTTATATAATATTAAAAAACATTCCAGTCCATTCCAGAATTGTGCTGACAGCTTCGGTTGTATTTTTGTAACATCGACCATTGCAATGGGTGAATGTCATCATTTTTGCCAACAGGCAGATGGCAGTAAGTATCCAAGCAACCCTAGTTTGTTGTACTTATATCGCCGATAAAGTCCGTTTCTGAACTTCTTGTAAATATGACCCTTCTTTGAAGTCATGCTAACTTAAAAAGGACATGATGCTATTTCATGGAGATACAACTCAACCAAATTATGAAAATACTATGTTTGGAATAAATTCAAAGTAAAAGAATTTGTATTAAAGTTAAAACAATTATTTTAGAGGTAACATCTTTAAATCATGTTACATCCAGTTGACCCTAAAACAGCCAAATTGCAATTATCTGAAATAATTTTGTTCTGAAGTCATTAAAAATCATTTTACCGCATATGAAAGGATCCACATTACAGGTGCAAGAGGTTTTTATTTGTGTATATCATTAATTAAACAGAAAATTAAGTTGTCATTACCTTTCAATGAGCCTGAGGCTGACATGTTTTACCGCCATATTTCTACAGTACTACAGTACAGAATGGACCTGTTATTTTTTTCCACTTTATAGTAGGTTGCCACCAGAGTGGAGGGTGATGGAGATTTCAGCTCAGTTGATTGCAGTTTACAACTTTACCACTAGATGTCACGATAGCACTAAATATTAGACATTGAATCTTGGCAAGGTCAGGCACATAGGTCAGAAGTCAATTTTAATTTGCTCCTTTAGAATTTGTATTATTTATCAGCACTTATAAAATACGATAAAGCCTAACATCAGATTAGATTAGATTCCACAATGGGAAAGTTGTCAAGACAACAATAGAATAAAGTGCAAGAAAAAATGTGAATGCATAAACGTAGTGCAAAAAATAAAAATTAATAATAGTAGTTGTAAGTAATAAAAAACCCCAGACTATATACATATTAATACATATCAATTGCCATGTTTATATTTTCTTCTGTCTTCTCTTGTGTAACTGATGAAAAGGAACCAGAACAGCTCACTCATTACCTACATCTGGAAAAAAAAAAAAAGTAATAATTCTAATGAATATCTAGATTTACCAGACTGACATGGGGTTTTGGCCAGTCCTTATTGTTGAATGCTGACATGTTGAATTTATACACAGCCAGTAAACAGATTTCAATCTACAAAAATTCCTTGGAAAGCAGAATAAATTCCTGCACGAAAGGCAGATCATTGTGTTCCATCCTTTTGCAATTCAGTGCAAGCCATGCTCTGCTTAATTAGTAGTTAATTATTACCAGTAGTTAATTATCGCAGATGCCAGGAAGCCAAAAAAAAAAAAAAAGAAAAAACAAACAAACATGGAAGAAATGACAGAGAAAGATAGCTGGCAGAGAGACTGTCAAAGGGAGATCAACTGTGAAGCTAAAGAGGGAGAGTGTAGGATCCCCCGATTACACACAAGACGAGAGCCCTCAAGGTCACCGCCACTCTTTGGAAAACAAGTGAAACATGATTAGGGATTAGGGGATGTTTTGGAGCTGTGTTGTTGAAGCTGCCTCCCTGTTGTCCCATCTGCCCATCTCATCCTCTCCCGCTCTCCTTTCTCTCTAATATCTGCCTTTCACGCCTCTTCTCTGCTTTTTTGGTTTTGCAGCGTTCACATCTTCGCCCCCCAACATTTGTCATACCTGTTTTTTTGAGCACTTTTCTTCCCATCTGCTCCAGTTTGCTGTGTGCCAAATTTCACTTTCCTCCCCTCTAACCTCTCTCTGTTTCTCCGTGTGTGCACAATAGGATAAACTCTCGGAGGAAGTGCAGAAGCAGCATGATGGCCCAGAAGAGAATGGGTCCCTGCCGGCAATTCAGATGGAGCCAGATCCCGGGCCGCTGCCGAACGCCGATCCTGACGCCGACCAAGAAGACGAGGACAAAGACAAAACGAAGCTCCTCTTAGACCGCCTCAAGACCCTGGAGGTATGCTATTTCAGCATCACTTTTCTTTCCCCTTCTGTCTTTGACTTTCCCCTTGTTTCTTCTCCTCTCCACATACCTCCTTTGTTCTTCTTCCTCCCTCCATGCATCCACACTTTGAGCCACCTCCAGCTATCCTTTGTGGCCAGCCTGTCTGCCAGTTGTCAGAGTCCTTGCTCTGTTGTGTCTGAAAGCATGACAGCTCATCAAACTCCCCGGTCCTCTTCATTCGGAGAGCAAAGTCATCCTATGAGAACAGCAGCAGGGGCCTCAGGCTGCGCTCTGACTTGAGTTTGTTTTGCTCTACACTTGGGGATTTGAGCTGCACTCTGCCACCAGCCCCAAGCAACCACAGTTATCCGGGCTCATTGTTTCTTACTGAAGCCACTGGACACATCCTCTCCCATCTCTATTGCAATTAATGGACTCAGACTTAATTAACTAAGGCCTCCGGCCTTACTGAGTCTTTCCTAAGTGGCTCCATGTGGCTTCTCAGTGTTAATGTGGTGGAAGTCGTACAGTCAAAACAGCGTACAGTCAGCCTCATTTTACACTATTATATGTAAGTTCTCTTTATTTAGGGTTCAAATTCCATGTGAAACACTGTATTATGATGTTATGAACAATATGACAAACCAAGCAGTCTCATCACAGGCACGAAAAACTTAAAACTATGACTTGCAGTTCAGTATCAACATAGATTGAAATCAGTTTACATTCTAATCATATTTCCAGTGTTTCCAGTATTTGTTTGGTGGCATGTCTGTCTGTCTATGAGATTTATTTCCAGGAATGTTTCCATCCAGTCAAGCTCCATTGCAGCCTTGTCACTCAGCCATATCTTGGTGATTGGTTTTTACTCCCTGTTGATAATATTTGTAATAAGCATCTGTCCTGCTTTCTCATCCCAGGTGGTGCATTTTGCAAGTTAATAGCTCTGAAATTGAAGGTAGTTAGTTTGATGCTGAAGCCACATCGATGTTTGGTTGCAGCACAGACACATGACGGCAGTTGCTCTGGCATAGAGTCAAAACTAAAAATATTGTTACAGGAAGTGTCATTTTGGCACCATGTGGTAGGATTGTTGTACCCATGTGAAAACTAGCTAAAAATAACTAATATTGATTAAAAAACAAAACAAAAAACAACACCAATAATCTGTATATAAAAGAGCAAAACATTAAGATTTGATGATTACTATACAACCTTAATCTATAGCAAGAGTGAAATAACCACAGTGATGTTAAATTTCCAGCTAAAAGAGAGGATAATGTAACATTAGTGGGCAGATGAAACAAGTTATCTAACTCTATATATGCTTGTCAAGGTAGAATCTCCATGTATAATGTTCAATTTATTCCAGTTACTGGTTTTGCTGCCTCAATAACATAGCTTAATGGTATGTCAGTGGAAGTTTGTGCAGTGTGTCAGGGTTTAATGGTGTAATCTGTCACAGAAAATGTGTTGTACATCCAAAACAGCATGTATAATTTGCTCCTCTTCATTAAAACAGCTATCCCTCCCTTTAGAACATGGCACCTTGCCAAACATTAATTTTTGCAAAGGATTGTACACCTACAAAAGCCGGGGTGTAATGTGATTGTAACTTTCACTCATGTTCATCTGGAGTTAGTAGCTCATGAACTCCTAGAAATTGCTTTCCATTGACATTCCTGTCTAATGAGAAACAAAACAATTTAAAAAACGAGAAGACTAAAAAGTAGTCAAAAGTCACTCTTGGGAGTGTTCTTTTTAGATTGTGATTACAGTAAAGTGGCAGATAATTGCCTGTTGCTGTTATATTTCAGAGACTGTCAGGACGTATGGCCACACCGTCCCCACATTACCTAACAGTACATTTAAATGGCTTTATCAAGAGCTATCTGCAATTTTATTCCATTCCGCTGCATAGGTGATGGATGCACCGCCAGCTAAAGCAGCATGAACAAAGCATAGGCAATATATCACTGCCTTCCAATGTACATACGCTCCACTGACACTAGGTAAGCAATGGCCTGATCTCATTTCTCCTGCTCATTTACTTGGCAGACACAAACTGCAGTCTATAACTAGGCTTTAAATGAACACGTCCAGATTTTTGCAGAAATACCTCTAGGTCATCTACATTCTCAAGTGACAAGAACATACATGCAAAAACCGCTTATATTTCTGCACTTTGTTTACAGTGTGTTGAGTTAGTACTTGACTACAAATCTTGGTGGTGAATCAAACCCAATTGAAATTACTTAGCATAGGTGATAAAACTTTAAAGAAGTGTCATCCCTTTTGCCAAGACTGCTGTTGAAATGTTGTCTCTTCACATGATGTCACCACACAAATAAAAAATGCCAGACACATCATTTTGAGTGGTGTCGAATACCAAAGACACCACTGTTCTTCAGTTTGCTTTGTAAAAATAGAATAAAGAAATGAGTGAGTCCAAATGACAGATTTTAAAGGCTACACATGTGGCTGTTCATCAATCAGGAATACAACATTTATAGTATGTTTCTCTGAGAATGTGATCAGTACGTTGGGAACAAAAATATATCCACACCAACATTTCACATTACATTTGTCATTTTGTGGGAGTAAAATTATGCTATAATAAGAACTGACAGCAAAATCAGTGAATTTTAGAAACAGCAACATCAATGATCTGTGCATGCTTTCGTTTCCGCACTGGCAGCACTTAGTTACACTTTGTGAAAGATACCACGATTTGGTTTATTATATAAGTCTATGAAGATATGACAAGAAAACACAATACGTTTAGAAGCATTTTATAATCTTATGTTCTGCATCAGCTGATAGTTTACATTATAGCTCTGCTTTTAGATAGAAAACAGCCAAAGTAAAACTACAAATCACTTCCATTTTCTGCTAAGATTCTGTCATTGCACAATTGTTTGGAATCCCCTGAAAAATCACATACTAACTTCCATATTTGTGCACATTTAAACTCTAGATATAAGATTATAGTGACTCATTACTCCCTGTTGTGGCCAAATGCATTCACAGTGACATACTGGCCCTTGCTCACATCTTTATACAATACAATGCTATGAAATACCATAATGCCACAACTCTTTTTCTAAACACTCTGTTGATAATTTTGAAGTATAAATACTACATATAGCTCCCTTAAAACACTTGTACTAGAATGAGAGGTCTGTGACACGATTGTTGTCATGAGCTTTTACAAGGATATGACATAAGATATCATGGGTTTTATCCTAGTGAAATACAGTATATCAGTTAGAAATTCCCGACACAAACCAACAAATAAGCTATTTAGCCTTTTTAAAAAATTAAAAAAAAAAAAAAAATTAGATAGTCATTACATTTGCTCCCATAACCAGGCTTTGAGGCTTTAATTAGTAAGAGTTTCATCCCTGTTGGCATAATTGGAATGTTTTGGATTGTAATTATGTCTCCCATGTTTTCATCAAGGGATTGGTAGTTTCTACTAAAGGGCAGAGGGCGAGAGAACCAAAGCCAGCTGACAGTTTCTAATATGCTGCCTGCCTTTGACAAATTGGAAACTCCCCGAGATCAATAGGACGCTGCCTCATCGCTTGGCAAGTTGAGGAGATATTCTTATTAGGTCCAAGCTCCAAATGGCTAGCTGCCGGCCCAAAGTTCAGCATCATAACTTCCATCCCCTTGACCTTTTTCTGTGTAAATTTTTTATTGGCTGCCCTGGTCCAGCATTGACATATGGCCTTTGTGAAGCCGCTTTCCTGTTAGCTGCTGCTCGACTTGATTGTTTGTTCAGCCGCCTCTGTTGTTGTTGTGTTGCATGAAATGTGACCAAAATCACTCGAAGGTCTGTACTGTGTTGACACCAAATGTGTCTGATTGTATGCAGGAGGAAAACTCTGTTTTGGCCTCGGAGAACGAGAGCCAGAGGGAACAGTATGAACGCTGTCTGGATGAGGTGAGTACAGATTTGTTTATCTTGATTTACTCCTAGGTACAATTCAAGGACAGCAGATGTTTTACTTACTTTAAAACATCCACAAGTGCTTGGCAAATTTTACTTTATTTTTAGAAAAATGAGTGGACTGCGGAGATTAAGATTTAGATCTAATTTCCCATTGGTTACCAATTTACTTGAGCAGCTCTAAGGCAGTTGGGACAGGACTGGTGATATTAGCAATTAATTTCATAAACACTGCCTGATATTTTTCAGACCATTACATCTCACTATTGAGGCCTTAATAATTTAACTGCTTGATCTATGTATGATGTGAAAGTTAGAACCACTCATGTATTATTTTACTTAGAAAAGTATCATATCAATATGTAGATCGGAAGTACTCCTCCTTCCGGTTATGCCCCATAGATCCTAAGTTTGGAAATAACATTGTATTTACAGTCAATGCTGAGAGACAAGTAACGTTTTGATGCCCTTTGGATTATATCATCATTTATACATATGATGTTTGTCAATTTAAAAGATCATTTTACAAGCCATGAAAGTCACAGTTTATTGTAAAACTGTTAAACTATCAAACTTTTAGAATATGCGAACACGACAATCTGTTCAGTGTCATTGGAGATGTCTCTGCAGCTATAACACGACCAGATTTAATGTCATTTAGTACCTTTTTACGTCACTCTTCAACAGTGAGATACACTTCTTAGGCAGTGTCTATTTTGGAGTTTGTGACATATTATCACATGCAACAAGAGACCTGACCTGACAATTGACCATTGTCTCTCACCATTACTGAAGTGGGAACACTGGAAAAGGCTGGACTTCACCTCTTTGCAGATAGTTAGAACAAGAAAATCATTAGTTAAAGATTTGCATTCCTGAGTGAAGCTGAAGAAACACGAGAGCTCTTCTTCCTCGGTCTATGACATGGTCTTCTTCAGATGATGCATATTACAGATCAAGGTTTCCAGGGCTTTTTAACATTAACATTCATGAAATATTTGTTAAGGGTATATTATTTTAACCTATGTGAATTTGCAACATTTGTTCAGTAAGGTGCAGTGTTCATGATTAGTGGAGGATGAGGTTAGCATACATGACCCAAGACACTCCCAGCTTGACTATGTCTAAGAGCTGAATATGTAAGTTATTCACTACTCTAAAAGCTGAACTGTTGGTGGTCCATACATTCTTCTTACCTTCATAGTCTGAAGAAATTCCTTTTTCATATAATAAAAATCACTACAACCCACAATCAACAAGTCCAACATTTTTTTTAACATCAGTTCTACACAATGTGATTTATGAATGGAATCTGCCTCATCCTGAAAAATAGTTGAATATATATGTTTTTTAAATGTAATATTTGTGTCCAGATTTTAAAAATGCATTGACCTGCAGATCATTCATTTTGTGTCAAAGCTTTTATAAAGAAGCATGAGACATTTTCCAGTTGAAGAAAACTCACTAAAGTCTCATTCAAGGTCTTTAGTAGTAGTAGTAGTAGTACAGTACAGTTTATAGTGTGTCTTTTATTATGTTGATGTGTGCATCAATAAGCAATCACACAGAATAAATGAAGCTCACAACAGTGAACCTGTTGACTGTATGTGGTTCACATGTATGGGGAAAGACAAACACAATGAATTGAAGGACGATATTTGAAGTTGCATTGGAAATAAGGATAGTAAGAGCGTCACATTAATTGACTAGAGCAGATGCTTTGTTGGGTTTTATCAGGACTCTACACATAGACCATATGAAAGAACAGCAGAACTCACGCCTGCTGGTGTGATGCTCTGATGTTTCATTGACCAAGTGTTGCAGCTGTCACGGAATCTGCATTATTGCCAGTCTCAATAATTTGATGTGAAATATTCTCAGATGAGTATTTGTCATTTTCGTATATCCACCATGTGCCTGTTGTGTAAATGCTTTTATGCGAAGCCTTTTAACTGGTATAATGTTTTCATGCTTTGTCACACTTTTACTTGAAGAATCTTCTATGCCAAAAACCCATTGTTTGTAATAGTCTGTCTGCACAGTGTATAAATGCATCACAAACACCAAAGTATTCATTTTGTATCAAACAATCCAGAAAACATGCCCTGAAATACCTTTAACCCTATGTGGGCTGATGTAGCTGAAGCATAAAATGATTTGCATAACAATGCCCAAAACTCGTTGGCCTTTGGTTATTTGTGAGAGCTTGATAAGTGGTGTTTGGGGAGCCCCATGAGGGGAATAAACCAACCCAGCTCTGAATCACACAGAGAGGGGAACAACGAGAGAGTGTGGGTGAGCGTTGCTACAGGGGAGTATGTCCAGTAGGGACATAGTAGCTCAATTTGTCCTGGAACCAACAGGCTCAGCAGACTAAGCAGACCTGCCAGAGGGAAGGAAGGACAAACAGAGAAGAAGAGGTGATGGGATAGAGAGAAGAAGATCAAAACTGAATGATAAAACAGAGAGGAGGGGGGGAGAATGTGTGTGATACAGCTGTGTTAGAGTTCCATTCCTCTATGGATTATGTTTGGGGTAAACTCATCCTCCTTTCTGCTTCCCTACACTCACTAAGATGGCTCAGCTTAGCTTTGTTATGTTTACTTGTCAGCTATTTCCCTATGTGGTTGAGTTTAGTGGAAGGAAAGCTCTGTAATGATCCTGTGCGTGTGTAACCACTGCACACAGAAACGGAGAAAAATCTTGAGTTTGCTCAATAACAGATGGTAAAATGATTTCTCATATTGGACCAGCTGCTTGTTTTGTGTGTGTGTGTGTGTGTGCGCGAGCTCATTTGTCATTTAATTACTCGCATGTATCAAAGCTATACACAGCAACCAGAGTTCACAGTCCGTGGTGATGGGTGTTGTTTGATCACAGGGCTGTTTTTAAGAGGCCGATCTTTACCTTCCAAGGCTCATTTCTTCATATTTACGCTCGTCTCTGTTCATTCAATAAATGAGAGTGAGTGCACTCCACAGAACTGATGTGGCTTCACACGGTAATAATGAGCAATCAATGGGCAGTAATCGGAGCAGCCTCTCCATCGGTGTTGTGGTCTGGAGTGGCGGTTGTGAGACAGAGAACCAGGCACAACAGCACTTAAGCCAGTAACGCCTCTGTTCCTACAACAGCCCTGTGCTGTCAATACCAACATTGGAAAACGAGATGTAAGACGTGTACTGAGTGTGTGGAGAAGACACACACACGAGTCAGTCTATTGAACTGATTCAAACTGCCCTTTCACAACCAAGACAACAAAGCAGGTTAGGGTTACATTTAGTCACATATTAAACACAGAATCTAGAAAATGACCTGATCTTCTGTCATAACCCTAAACAAAATGAAAAGATTGATATTAAAGGCTGGAAATGCATTTAATTATGCAAATCTTGGATTGTTTACTGAGATTAATCTGTAGTCTTATGAATCCCAGTATTTGGCATTTGAGATAGCAATTAGAGTCTATACACAAAGCATTTTCTTGTCAATATTGTTAATTCAAGTCAGTAATTGCTTTCAGAGCAGTTTCAACAGTTGTACTCAAATTAGTGCGATAGAAATATACATTTCTCAAAACATATTGTTGCTTAATTTTAGAAAAACTTTTTGTTCTCTATTGATTAGAAATTGAATGATTAATTAATGAGGCATTATAGAAACTATTGGTATATGTAGAGCTTGGCTCCAATAGTGGCTGATGGTTTCTCATAAAATGTCATAAGCTGTCCACATCATAACATCAGGCGTTCTAGATACTCTGTCTAGTATCACCTCTGATGTGGTTCCAAATGAGCCAGTGCCATAGGGAACATGAATTGTTGCTGTGTCCCTATATATATGTGGGTCATGATATCATGATGATGCTCTAATTTCATAAATCAGTCAAAGATTTGAGTCTAGACAAATGCATTCTTGCCTGAAATAATCTTAAAATGACATTTAAAATCTTGTTTTTGGAAATTATAACTTACAGTCTTGAATTTCATCCTCCGCTCTTGCATTGCTCATAGCTGCATTAACACTGAAGACAATGCTGCAATAATTTACACTTGATTACCATGACAACCAGCTCTGGACAGGGAGTAATTTACAAAAACCAAGTCAATTTGAAGCAAGTTTATTTCCATTTTTTTTGGTACTTAAATTAATTCATCACTTTTTTCGTACTTTAAACAATGGCTATAATATCACCCTCTAACACTGGTACCAGCATTGACAATATGAAGATTAATGCAGTTTCAAATGTTTTTGTATGTATCATAGAGGGCTCTTAGTAAACACCCATCCACAATTTCCACCTTTGTTTTGTTTTATGGGCCTTTTTGTTTTGTGTTTGCAACAAAATGACTCACGTAAACTGTTTTCAGCACAAAAGCAGACGATAAAGTCCTGTCAGGATCAAATACGTTCAGCACAATCTTATCAAAGAGGCTAAAGACAGTTTGTTTTTCTTCTTGTCTTTTAGGTCGCCAATCAAGTTGTGCAGGCGCTTCTTACCCAAAAGGTTTGTCTCTCACTACCATGGAAACCATTTTCACCACTTGTCTCAGACCCCTTTTTACAGCATTATTGAGTAACCCATCAACATCGTTCGATTCATGCTGCATTTAATGAATGTTAATGGTGTCCTAACAGCTTTATTTTTTTATTTTTTTTCTCAAAAAAGGATCTCAGGGAGGAGTGTCTAAAACTGCGGACCCGTGTGTTTGACCTCGAGCAGCAAAACCGGGCTTTGAGTGTCTTGTTCCAGCAGAGGATCAAGCCTGCCTCGGATCTACTTCTTCAGGTATAATGTGCACCCAAATCCAAGCAAAAGGCTTTTTTTAACAAGTGTTCACTGTTAAGGCCACTTTTCTGCTCCCACTCAACTTTCTCCAACATTCTCAACAAACAAGCCAGTATCCTTATTCTCATACTTTTGAAGTTATTTTTTCATTTTGGTTGTTGTTGCTCTGGGGGTCTCAAGCAAATGCAGAGGCCACAAAGGAGTCTGTAAACACTTTGATTTACAAAGAAAAAGAAAAGTAGAACAACCTCACTTACATGAATCTTTATCAATCTGTTATCAATGTTGTTTTGAAGAAAACACTAAGAAAGTGCAGGCCTTAAAGCATAAATGGGTCTTGTGTTTATATTTTGCTTTATTTATCATGCATTATGTTCAGGCTGAGGTTACATATCTGGATATTGAATTTATTTTCCGGGATTCAAGGTCCATTCACACATGCACTTAAAAGAGTTTCTGGCATGTACCATTTAACCCCAAGGTGCAAAATGAAAACAACCATTAAGAAAAGCATTTCAAAAGAAAAACATGAACTTACATTCACCCCATAATAATAGTATCACTGTAAATCACAATATTGGAAGAAGAAGAAGAAGAAGAAGAAAACATGACAGGCTGCATCGTGTTACTTAGCCAGTAAACCCTAATCTTATGGGATTGAATTGATCTTTGTGACAACTTTATGCCTCTGTTGTACTTTTGATTCTGGGAAATGTTTACATCACAATCTCTTAAGATTAGATCTTATCAGAGCTTAACAAGCCTAAGGTCTGTTGTACATTTAAAAACAAAGTTTTCATTTAGGAGACCGAAGTTTCATAAGTAAACTGAAATTGAACGAAGGTGAATATATAAGGACAGGCATGTTTTACCAAATTAAAGATTGAGTGTGAAAGATGTAGGAAGATCTAGTCATCAAAGTAGAATATTTTTTCTGTAATTATTTTTTCCATACTGTATAATCACCTGAAAATAAGAGTGGATGTGGTTTAATTATGTTAAATGAGGTGTTTATTCAACAGAGGAAATAGGTTTCTTTTCATACTTATGCATATTTCTAAAGTAGCTCAAAATAAGCTTTTTCTTCTATATTCTTGTTATAATGGTTTGCATCCAGCACTAAAGCACCAACTATGTTGAAATGTGGACCCTTTAATTAAAAAGCATTGAATGGACAAACAAAACTAGTTTTCAGTAGTGTTCAGTACAACTCAGTCAATAACACACACTGAAACTTTAAAATAAGCCGGTAAATAAATTAAAATTAAACGTGTCTCTGGAGCTATAATCAATATAAGAGAGTGGCAGTCTTTAGGTATTCCATAATGCTTAAGAAGATTTTCCAACTTACACCTCATTGAATGGGACTTTAAAGGTAATGTTGAATAACACTTAAATTGTAGTTAAAAGTTTTGGTGCTACAGAATTTAATCAAATCTATATTTAGAATAAAACATAGTGGAAAGCTACATTTAGGACAAAAGAAGGAGTACATTTATAATAGTTTTAAAGTTTTGCAACACAACTGTACCCACACACTGATGACAACCGCCTGTTTGACAGATTGTTGTGAAAGTGATTTTTTTTTTTCCTAATAAATACACGTAAGATTAATGTATGCCTGAAATGTGTAAGAGAGAGAAAAGTTAGCCAGTTACTTTACTCATAATAGCTTAATGTTTCTGTTTAAAGTTTCTTCCTCACTGAGAAAATGTTAAATTTATAGAGCATGAAGACAGTCGGTTCTTTACTGAAGGAACTAAAGTAAAGTTTTGAGTCAATATATTTGGCTCAGTACATTACAGAAATGACAGCCATCTTAAAAGTTAAATGTCTTTGTTTAAAGTTTAATATATCATATTTGAAGTTTTGAAGCAAATGAATATACATTTTGATATATAGACATTGGAGGAGAGGCTTATTGAATGTTTAAAGGTAATGTGTAAGATTTAAAAAGTTTTGTGAAGACAGGTGACTTTTTATTGACCAGCATTGTACACGGTAGAAGAGTAGAAAGAATAAATATGTAGACAATCTATGAACAGAGGAGTATTATGGATAAGGACACCTGAAACACCTGTGAGCTTAGAAATGGGTTTAGCCAACGTTGGAAACACAAAACAGACTGTTCTACAAATGTACCTATTGAACCTTTAAAGTTGAGTGCAACAATATTTACACTTAAACTATGATTTAATAGGTTTAATATGAAAGAGGGAGGGCATCATGTGGCAGATTTATTTTTTAAATCACACAGAAAAACAAAACTTCAACCAGTTTCCTGTGTAAGAATCTAAACCTAAACCGGCTGTATTTATATTCTTCACAAACCCCACATTCGTCTTCATCCATCTCTCATCTTGAGTGGCTGAAAATTGCTTCAGTTCATCTCTAGCCCTTCGGAAAATACCAATTTACTGAAAAATGGCTGTGTGTGCATTCCAGGTTGAATTTTAAAGCATAATTATGAGACAGACGGACCTGCCACTGTACGCTTTTTGCCCATTTATTGTCAGCGGCGATGCGCTATCGCACAGGCAATAAGGTCAGTTAGGAAAGTTGGGTTTCACATAATTGTCCAAATTGCCGTGGGGCTCGTCTGCTGTCAATATGAAAATAGCAAGCTGCTGACGGAGGGGTCGTGTGTGTGTGTGTGTGTGTTGGGGGGGTTGTAACAGCTGTCAGTCTGTGCAGAAAAGAAGTGGGAAATACAGAGCTGAGAGACACAAAGGGAAGATAAGACGAGAGGGTGTGGAAATGGACAGAAATGAGATAAAGAAGCACGAGACGACAAAGAGGTAGAAGTGGAAAAACTAAAATAAGGCACAAATGGAGTAAAAAAAAAACAGAGGGGAAAGAAATAACATGGCTGAGGGTGTGTTGTAAAGCTACTTGTCACTTCCAGCCACTTCCACTGCCATTATTGGACAGACAGGGACACTGTGAAGCGAAACTGCAATATAAAAGGTTTGAAGAGGGGATATTGATGATACCACTGCAGAGCTCCAAGAGGTGCAATTTCACCGGAGTCATGAATTAAGGCAACTGAAATATGATGGAGTCGTATCATATGGCATTCAGCACGGTCTTTATGTGTGTGATGTTTTTTTTCCTCTTTCAAATATTATTTGACCATGCGTGTAAAAGACAGGTCACGGGAAATGAATCCCCTTGTGCGTCTACATAATGACACATTTCAACAGTGACGCACATATACCCATCTATATGCCACTATAAGCATTTGTCACTGGAACATAACTTGACGACACATTCCCCTGTTAATAATGAGGTTTCCATCATTGGCTAGTGATTCAGAGGAAGAATTATTCATCTTGTGATCATCAAGCTACTGCCCAAGTTTATTACGTCTGTTGGAAACTGTGTGGGAAAGATGTCAGAACATCTATATTTAACAGTAAGATTTATATTTTGACCATTAGTCACAGTTTCATGTAATTAATGGCTGATCAAGTTCACATAATGCAGAAAAGAAAAAGTATATGAATAAGACTATCAGATAGGGTAGAAAAAGTCTATCTATCTATCTATCTATCTATCTATCTATCTATTTATCTATCCATCCATCCATCTATTGAATTTGCATAAAATCACAGAACTTGAATGCATCTTGATAAAAAATGTTCTTATCGGTTAATATTGATAATTACAGTAAATATCAGAACTAAGCATAAGCTCAGCAATTTCAGGGCACATTGTTAGTGTTGAAAGTTGAAGAAACTAAGTAATTTTTAGTGTTTGAGATTATTCTTCATGGTCAGAACATTAAATAAATCTGCCGTGTTGCCCATGAAGTTGGAATCATTTTGTTTTCAGACACATTCCTCTTTTTATTATTATTTATATAGAATAATTCACACTGTCACAATCATTTTAGGTGAGGAGATACAAATATTTGTTCTCACTACACAGGCCACATTTTAGATACAATCTTCACCTACTGCTAATGTTCATGTGGGACAAAAATAGCTACAGTTATTCTAAATAGATATATTTGTAGTTAAATAAAGTTCTTCTGCATAACAAGCCAGGAAAACACCTAGAAAATATCTTAGAAATCCTGTTTTATCTTGTTTTGTCTTTTACAATGTTGCTTTCATCGCTTTTTTTTTTTGTCTTTTGTCACCGTTTCATAGTGTACATTTTCATAGGTGTTATTTTATGTTTTTTCGTTGTTTTCATTGGTTACATCTACTTCTGTTTCATGAAGTTGTTACGGTATTTTCCTTTATTATGGTCATTTTAAATTTTTACATTTACATTCTTGTATTTTACATTGTTTCAGTCTCGTCACGTTTTTTTTTTTTTACTTTGTGTCTTGTTTGTTTGTTATTTACACTTTTTGTCTTGTTTTTTTTATTATATATCATCACGTCTTTTATGCTGTTCTCGTCTTTATATCTTGTTACAACTTTTTAAATGCATTTCACGTTACATCTTGTCTTTCAACTCATTTTTTGTCTTCTGTGTTGTTTTCCTCTCATGACATTTGATATGCACCTATGGACACACAAAGCAGTTATTTGTCTTGTGCGTAATTGTTTCTTCCAGTTCATCTTGGTTATATTAAATGCTGCTAAATTAAAATAACCAATAATCCCCTTAAATATTTAAAACATTAAAAATAAAGCAAGGAGCTCATTTTGGCTCCCAACATAATTGTGTTGAAAGCAGTTTTATTATTATTATTAGTCAGTCAGAGTAATCTATAATCAAATGAAGTAATAAATACTTGAAAACTTCAGCACCACATAGTCATAAGAGCAAAAACAGCACATTAATATGTTAAATGAATAGCAAAAATGGACATAATTTGCAATATATATTACATATTTGCGATAACTTAAATAGTTATTAAATCCAATTTAATAAACCATTCATTCATATCTAATGAAATGGAAAATCTAAGCAGGCAGAATAGTCATTTGTTTTCTCTCCCAAAGCCTCGAGCGGAGAAGACTTAATCACCCATAAGAGTGTACTGTTTCCAATCTAGCTCTGGTCCTTTTGCTTATCAGTAATTAACCGTTCTCTCCTTCCCTGTGGGCATCTTGAGTTTCTCTGATAAAGAACCATAATGCCTTCGATGCTAACTACACCAGCTCTGCCTGCAGCTCAATGCGGTTAGCTCAAAAAACACATATTCAGAACTCATTTAAGAAAAATCATTTAAAAAAACAAACAAAAAATACACACTGATGGTCTGACCAAAGATGTAGCATATGCAAGTGGAAACAGCCAGTTTGGATTCCCTTCCACTTCTAAGCTGCTTATAAAATGTGACAGCCAAGCGGCAATTGAGGCGCCTATTACCGGACAAATGCTCGGTGTCTCCTGAGCCACCTCAGGGCCCCAAGGACACAATGTGAACACTGTGACCTCATTACGCTCATGCAGTTTCAACTCTCAAACATGAGCTGGTTGCAGCCGCTGCCAAGTGAAAGTTCCAACTCAAACCAAAACTAATTAAAAGACTTTTAAAGACTACCAGTAAATTGATTTCTTGGATAAAATTTGCACAGTTAGGTGAGATATTCAATGCAAATATCTAATCAGCCTCACTTAAATCTTGTCATATCCCAGCTGAGCCTCGGTCTTCCACCGTGCAGCCGTTAAGTAAAGCTTGGAGGTCTTGGAAAATCCTTTGTGATGAGTGGGACTTCCAGTATATGAGGTCGTGTGTTTCTGCTGTTGTGTTGCAGAAGCTCAGCCAGTGACTATTTGACAGCTGCTGCCAATACTGATATATTTGTTTGGAAGCTGCCTATTACTGATTTTCAGGCCTGATAGTCATTATATTGAAAAATGAAGAATGTCAGGCCAGAACTACTTAGAAGACAAGCAGGAACACTGAGGAAAAATGAAATCCACAAAAGTAGAAAGAAGCTCATTCCAGGATAGGAGGTGTTTTTAAACAAATCCTTATTTTTCTTAGACTTTTTTTTGTCCATTTGAACTGTTTCTTTAACTCTGTACATTCTATAATAACAAACAGCAACAACTTATGATCAAGATAAATGTCATACTATTGTTTATGTCCATGTTAAAGACTGATTTTTAAATAAGTGAAAGATGAATAAATCAGTTATTTTTAGGTCTAAATCTCAAAACAGAACAAACATTAAAAAACTGGTGAGGATTAATCCAAAATAAACACAGAATATGAAGAAAATGTGTCGTGATGATGATAAATAGCATTAACTATCATTCTATTTTAACCAGCTTTGTCAATTACACAATGCGGCCCTTGTAAGTGTCTCATTGTCCATTATTTCTCAGGGAATATGAATAATTTTAAATAACATTAACCAGTGGTGATAGGCAATGACAGGAGACTCAAACATTCGATTTTCATTTCTATTAAAGCAACATCTCAATAAGTGAATTCATTATATTGCCCGGCCAATTATAGCAGCTTACTCATTACAGGAGTCATCCATTTTAATAAAATATATCCAAGTTTTTCTTAATCAGACATTCCAGCTAAAATATAAATATAACCAGTAACAACGTTCAATAATTGTTTTTTTCATATCCCAGTGGACAAACAAGACCATTATTATTAGTATTTTATTTTTTTATTTTAAGGCTGATACACTTCTCGGTTTAATTTTTTCAGTTTGTATTATAGACAGCAGTGTTTATTTTACTCATAATAGGCACAACTTGCTTACATATTGATATTTTGTTTAGATTTATGGTCTTTTAGAGGTTTGACATTTATTGTAGTTTACAGAACATGTGCTGCTGGCAGATTGTTCCACTTAAAACAACACAATTTGTCTCTATTTAAGAACATGTGACTAATCTTTTCTGTGTTTTGCTATGAAACCTCTGCTCTTTTACTTTAAAATAAGAATATACATTACTTTTTTGGCTCAGAGACAAATACGTTTATGGTTTTGACTTTGAATCGGGCCTTGAACCTGAAGATGTTTAAGAGGCGTTCACTGGCCTTTATGTTCATTATATTGAAATGTGAAACAAGTAAGAAAATGAGCAGGAAAACGACAAAGATGTGCCTTATTTATGTACTCTAAAGGAAAAGAATTTAGTAAAATGTGTTTTAACCTCAGAAAGAAACTGAATTATTTTGTTTTTCTTATTTAGATATTGAACTAATAGTAAAACCTTATTTTAAGAGCAAGAAGACAATGTTTTTTTCTAGTTTTGATGGCCAATATGGTGTTTTAGTGACTTTTATTCTAACTTTAAATAATCCTTCCAAGCAAAATTAGCTTACCCTGTTTCCAGAAATAGTTTGGGTTTAAATGATCGTGTTTCTTTTCTGCAGTCAAGTTTTCTACTTTTTTTTCTTTAAAACTGGACAATTAAGTTCTGTCAAACTCCAAGACGATCTCACTAATTTAAGGCTTTAATTGGCCATCAATAAAAGGCCAATATTTGCATGATATATTACAGCTCTCGTGCATTAATTCACATTTAACATTTTTGACTTTGGCTTTCGGCCTCGACCTCGGACAACATTGAAGAGGCGTCCAACCCGGCCGTGTCATTTACCCTTCCCTTTCAGCGTCTCCCAGCCCGACCCCATGACACTATTGACTGAATCCTTGATGAGGATGCTGAGGAGGTGAAATCCAGCACCCGACGATAAGATCAGGGCCTTGTGTGACACCTCAGCCACTCCCATCCCGGGTGGAAGGGCTGGGGGCGAGGGCTGGCACCACCGCATTAGAGTATCCTAGGTTTTACTGGAAGCACTTTAAAAACATGAACTAAAAATCAAACAAATATTTTAACTTAGACTGAATTATCTGCTTTATGTTTGTAGGAATACAGAACAGACATAGATACATTTAGAGTATGAGTAATAATGAGAATACATAATCAAATGCATAAAAAGTCATTGTATAGATTATATCACATAATGAAAACTAGTATTTTAACTGTAATGAGCCATTGAAAAAGAAAATAAATGGAACATAACTGCAGATTAAATCACTTTTCTTTTCATTTTCTTTAAACTTTCAGGCTTTATAGTGCATAAGAATAAAAACAAACCTTTTTTTTTTTTTTTAAATTAATGATTTGTTATATGCCACAACACAGAAAATGCAGGTTGCACATTTCCAAATATAAAAATAAATATACTTTTACTGCAGTTGTAAAACTGAGGACTTCATCATTCTAAGTTTCAGTAAATGTTTGATTTAATAAATGTGAAGGTTTATCTCTTAAATTAACTGTAAAATAAAATAAACATGAAAGGATCTGAAGTTAAATACAGAAATAGAATTACTGCTAATGCACCTTTAAGACAAAAAAAAAACACTACAAATTAAAAACGACACGGACAGTAAAAGTAAAAAAAAAAAAAAAAAGTGAAAATTCCTCTACAGAAATGCAGAGCGTCATGTTTAATACATTCCAAAAATAGTATGAGCTTTTTCATCTTATCTGTGTTCTGAAAAGGCTGAAAAGTGGGCATCGATCTGTTTCCATGGCATCATTACTATGTAGTCACTGACAGTAGGAAATCTCTTTGAAAGCTCCTTCACAGGCGCATGCTAATACAAAAAAGAGCTTCTCCTTTGGATGTTTGTGCCGAATGTTGCGCAGAGAGAAACGTAGGCCGCTTCTGTTTTGGCCACGGGCAAAATAATGCAGCTTGTTTGCTCTTAAGAGACAAAAGAGAAACTTGAGTTTTTCTATCATTAGGAGCTGTGTTTTTCCACTCAAATCATGCTCAGAGGACGTCTTGCAGAACGAGGAGGAGAAAAAAAAGTCAATAGCAACTGTCAGCACTGTGTTTTATGTGATGGTTGTAAAATCGTCGATAAATCTTATTTTTATATTTTAGAATGGTTATGACAGAATGAGTTTTTGAGCTCGGTTTCCATTCGCTGAGGGTGACTTTCACTTTTATAACGTGCTCTTCTGTTGATAGATATGTGTGGTTTAAAGCCTGAAACGTGCATTTCTTTTACTAAAATTCTACCATAAAACTAAGCCATTGAGCTCAGAAAGTAAATGTGTTTGTATACTCCCTCAGTGAGCATTAGATTTAGCCGCAGCAGGAAATGCAGCATCAGATCAAGCATATTTCCACTTTAAGTTTTTAGTTTAGCAGCGGGAACGCAGTGTAATTAAGTTCTGAGATTAATATGTGGAAATGTATTTAGTTTTGTATCCTTCCCTCTTAACTGGATAAGTCAAATATGAAGAGGAGAAGAGGCCACGGACAAGCGCAGGAAGGAAAAAAAAAAAGAAAAATCAAAGGAATCCCTTACTCCCTGATGCAATTATTTTCTATTCGCATTAGTTTTTTTTCCAGCTGATGACATTAATGACTTTGAGCGTGGAGTACAAATCAGTGGTGCCAGTAGAGACGGATTTATGAGGCTTGAATAATATTCTTCAGTCTCAGTGTACGGTATAGCCTTGGAAATGTTGAGAAAGACATTCAAATTAGTAGTTACAAGATTATAAAATGAATTAAAAAAATATTAGGTGTTGAAGCAAGTTGAGACTCCAGACAGCATAAGTGTGTTTTTACCTTTAAGACCAGGAGCGACATTTTAAGGCACCGTTATCTTTATTATTTTTTATCATTAACATTTTTTAACACCGGTTACACATTTGTAGCACACATTAAGAGCAAGTACAGCACCTTGAAGTGCAACATTTGTGTTTTTTGTTTGTTTGTTTTTTTTTACTTTTTAGACTTGGTGCAGTATTTTTGCATTCAAAACTGGGTGTGATGATAACACGTTTTAAGACGATGGGCAAAACTTGTGTATTTTCACCATTTATGTGTTTTTACCTGAGCAGTGGTGCAGTGTTTGCACATTTTAAGCTTTATGGCCAGGGGCTACATTTGTCTGTTTTTATGTTTTCCATCAAAACCAAGTGTGATATTTACATGTTGTTACCTTTTAGACAGTGTCATATTTTTGGTTTTACCTTGAACTCATAAAGACCTAAAACTATGTTTGTAGTGACTTCCAAATTAACCTTTAATTTTCGCTATAGTATCCTCTATTTTTTGCATTTTGCAGCGAAAATCATTTATTTTCCTACATTAGATTTACTGATTATGTGGATGTTCATAAAAGCTCCTAGTAAATTAAATCAATTATTATTATTATTATTATTATTACAATTTTAGATCAGCAGATACTTTAGGTCTTAGAGGGTTAAACTCTGTGATGTGTGCACATATTTAACTTGTAACCTTTGAGTTATTTAATATTTGTTTTTACCTATAAGACCATATGCAATGCTAGCATGTTTTTATGTTGTGATATTTACACATCTCCCTTTAATACTAGGCCTGATATTTGTGTGTTTTCCCCTCAAGGCCAAGTGTAATATTCACATGTTTTTACCCTTAAGTGTGAAATCTGTGTACTCTTGCTTACACTATTTACACATTTTTTACATTTGAGACCAGGTGTGATGTTGCACATTTGCACGTTATTGTCCTTAAGACTGATGACAGCAGTGACACTTTGCGAACAGTGCCTAGATCTCAGCGGCTTTATACAGTAACAGTAAAAGTGTATCAATGAGATGGTAATTGAACCATTTGAAGGCAGGTCCCATGCAGTTTATTCACATGCTGCAAAGGAAAAGAGTCCTCCTACCATTCTGCACACAGGCTCTTTTCAGATTCTCATCAAACTCACTGTGTCCTTCCATGTGCCTTTCAGAAGCTCCACTCCCGCATCATGGATCTATCTGCAGCAGACCTGCTTCTGGAGCCAGAGCGAAGCAAGGCCTTCTTGCTTTCCAGGAACACAGACTCTCCATCTAATGTAAGTTTAATGGGAAACGCGCAGGAAGGAGTCGATGTATTTTTCTATTTCTTGAGCTGTATGAATAGTTCAGGTACCATAACCGCAGCACCACCCCTTAAAGAAATCATTACAAGATATTGAGATACAGCTCTGACTATCTGATGTCCTGACCCCTCATCTGCTCGCAGCAGGAAGAACTGGCAGTATCACCCAGCACTAAGAGGAATAAATCCTTGTCATATTACCAGAAAACCATCGATTGGGACTCGTCTTCGGTAAAAATGACTCCATAGGACAGTGTGGTACATTAGTCATCTTATGTATTATGCATTAAAGCCTGAAAATGAGTTGAGCCCATTCTTTTGCCCTTTTTCCCCTCTGAGAATGCCACCTGATAAACTTTCATATGAGCTGTGAGACCAGAAGAAGAGGGAGAAAATGGAATGATAATGGCTGAGATGTGATTCATAAATGATCCTGTTAGCTAAATGCACATAAGTACCTCACCTCTTTAAATAGACCGCATGAGGTGATGGACACAAGTGGCACTTTTATGAGATTAGTGAAATAGAACCCGTAACGCTTACATTTGCATTTGTTTCACATGTTCAGATTTTTTGTTAAATGATCCACTCATTATTATTATTATTATATTGACTTACTTACTTGACTTATTATATATTATATTTTTATATAGTCTCTCCCTTTTAAGGGAAGCTCAAGCATTGGTTTTCTTATATTTCTCTTTTCATTAATCGTCTGATCAAGAAAGTATGATCTGTTTTCTCATTGTTTATTTTTTGAAAAAATTTCATGAAAATGTTGGGAGATTACAAGCACTACTTAGTGGTTATTCTAATTTCATCAATAATCAGACCTTTTATTTAGTAGTGACAAAATTATATTCTAGCGGCATGAAATTGTTTGGTACAACTGCAAATAATTTAGTTTATAATTAGTTTTGTAATGATAATAAAACTATATTGTATTTGTATATGATTTTTTTTAAAAATGCAGAAAAATTATTCATTATCTAGACTTTTTTAACGTTAAATCTGTTATTACTACAATTATATCCTGAAATTTATGAATATTCTGAATATCATGTAGCTTAGTGCCGAGGCTGTGGACTTGTGTGTGTGTGTGTTTGTTTGTTTGTTTGTTTTTAACAAATCTATCCCAATCATGTCAATTATACTTCTTCCTTTGACTGTGAAGGTTTTCTTTCTGTAAATATTTTTTTTAAATAACAGAAAATGGTCAAATAATTATTGGAAAATTGTTGAAACTGATGCAAACGACATAACTTTAAGGAAAGAGTTGTTGTTTGAGCTTGGAATATATATGTGTTTTTTATTCATTTTCAGCATACTGATATAAATCAAAATTATGGCTTGTTGAGATATGTAGTTTTTGTCTAATCTTGTTCAGGAAATCCTACTTCTATTGCTGTTGCGATGTTATAACTACAAGTGACAGAGGATTAAGGAAGCCTTGTTCATTTTCCTTGTCTTACAGGAGGTCCAGTTGAACGGAAAAGCCGGTTTCCCTGTGACCAAGTGTCTGAGCCAGCTGAGTCTGACAGTGCCAGCGCCTGTATACCCTCGCAGCAGCTGTAGCAGCAGCGAGTTGTCCTTGTCAAGTGCATGCAGTGAATTCTCCAGTGGCTCATACACCTGGAATGATGGACGCTCCTGTGGGAAAATGGTAAAAAACCAAAAAAAAAAACAAATTGACAGTCATACCAGCTACCTAACTTACTACTCAAGGATCTCCTCAAGTTTTTATTATCTTGGCTTTGTGACCATTATTAAAACTTTCAAGGTAAGAGGCAATTCAGCTATTTTAGAAAAAAAAAGTCATTTTATTTAGAGGGAAGGGCATATTAATATGGCTCAGAAGACAAATGATGCATCCTGATATTGTTTGTCAGTAGCACATTATTCATTGCATGATTGTGGACTTTTTAAGGGCATTATGGCAAATGTGCTTGCAAAATTGGGTTCTTCTTTTATCATTAAAAAAAATGTAAATATGACAAAAATAAAAATTTACCTGATGCATATAGGAAGCAAAAAAGAATTTCAGTAATATAACTGAAGAAAAAAAAAAAAACAATACAAAGTGTAGTACAGGAAGCACAGTGCAGTTGTAATATTAGTATCAAATGGATTTGTTGAAAATTGGATTTGTTGATTTGTTTAATAAAAAAAAATACATATTTTTTAAAATTAATCGTGCCCCTTTCAATTTCTGTAAATCCTGGATTGTAATGCCTGAAAAATTCAAGCATGAAAACTAAAGACAAAATTAAAACTAAAGAATTATATAGTTAGAAGTAACAAAAAATATTTCCAGCTCTTTCAGTACCGGTTCTGTTATGTTATGGATTTTTGTTAGTAGCTTATAATGAGATACACAGTAGCCTTTATTATTATTATTATTATTATTATTATTATTATTTGACTGCCTTTGTTTTTTCACCCCATAGTCATCACTGACCTGGGAGAAGAGACTGAGTCTGGGCTCATCAGCTCCCAGTAACATCTGTGCCTCCCTGGAGGAGCAGCTCCCCACCAGACGCAAGGAGAGCCATATACTGGAGGGTCTGAGAAAGCTCCAGAGGAAGAAACACAGGAGTGCCTCCACATCCAAGGTCTCCAAGTCAGACTGCATGAACTCCAACGAAGGCATCTACTCCCTGGGCATCAAGAGTAGCAGTAAAGGCGTGTCCAAGCCTAACAATGTGGGTAGAACTGCAGCTGCTGGGAGCAAGAAATTTTCTTATGATTCTGATGATGCAGATGATGAATTGGTTCAGTCTAGTCGTGGAGATAATATTCCCACCAAAGACAGCTGGTTTTATTGTAAGAAGCTCTCCCACAGCATCTCGGACAGTTTGTGCAGCTGGGAGGGGCTTCAGGACAGTGGAGGAGGAGATAATAGTAGCTTGGCTACAAAACACCCCCCTGGTTATGACTCAAAAGAGCGGCCTGAGAAGCTCATGAGTTTTATAAACAGTTTTCTCCCAGAGGGAAGCCGGACATCAGCTTTCACTAAACCGTGCAAGCTGCTCGTGAATGCTTCTGACTCTGAGGGTCCCAGTCGCCTCTCGGACATGGATGACACTGAGGAACTCAACTCTGAGTCCAGTGATATCCGGATGTCCTTATTCCAGCCAGTAGAGCAAATAGAGAGGGACCCCAAAAGGCTGTCCAGAGACACTACCAAGCTGCTTCCACACCAGCACTTGCGAAAAGACCAGGCACGCACCCAGTCTGCAGATGGTAGGCCCAGGCCTTTCAGTCTGATTAAGGAGCCCAAAGGGGCCAAGTGTACTCAGTCTGAGGAAAGCATCCTAGCAATATTTGATGCAGAGGGGGAGCCCATTGAACTCTGTGCTCAGAAGCTCAAAGCAGGTGTAAGACCACAAAATGAGTTTCAAGGTAGCAAGGCAGTCGCTAATTACGCAGAACTATTGCCCCAAGAAAGGCCAACAAGGCAAAAATCAGCAAATGCAAAAAACTACACTGTTCTTGAGTCTCCAGAAAAACCATCGGAATATCAGAGCAGAATTAGAAAATCAAGCAATGGTAGGGAGGGCAGTGAAGAGAGGCGGTCAGTGCAATTGACACCACAAAGAAAATTAATCAAACCTCCAAGCAGTAGAGCTGATAAGGGTCATTCTATTCCCCCGATGAATGATCCTGTAGGAACCAAGACTGGTGGTTCAAAGATACCAGGTCACAAATCTTCAGGATCCCCACTGAGATTGTCAAAGGGCTCCACCACAGAACCAAGTAACAGTGGAAAGTCAGGGCCATCTGCTCAGGAGAAGTCCCCCTTGTCTCCTACAGTTAAAATGTCAAGGTACATCAAGAACCCTGGAAACTGCTCACAGAGCCCAAAGGCAGTAAACTCCAAGCTACCAAGTAGGGCTGAATGGAGTAAGACCTCCTCTGGTTCCCCCCACCTCACAAGGCGCCACTTGGAGTATAATGACAATGGTGAACAGCCAACCAGAGACAAACACTGTGAAACTAGCAAAAATAAACTCAGGTCCCCTTCTCCTCCCCCACCCCCTGGCCGCACTACATCTTTACTGATTAGACCAAATTATGAGGGGTCACCTCAAGCACATAAGGCAGGAGTGGCTCAACAATGCACCCCTACCACTGCGAGGGGCCCTCCACCGAGTTATCACCCCTCAGTTGTACCAAATATGCAAGCCACGCTTCCCATTAAAGATAAAGACTGTTTAGACCTAGATGCAGGCTACGGGACTGCACTTGCACCTCAGAAACTGGTGGACAAAACCAGTCAGCACCTTCAAAAGTCCCCTGGCATCACTCAGACACCCACTAAAGGCACTTCAAAGCGGACTACGATGAAAGACTACCTCCCTTCTGCAAACTCAGGGTGTGCTCCAGAACCTGAAAATGCACCTAAAACCTCAAAGAATGTCCCTCCCCCCTACAGTGCCCTCAGAGGGTCCTCACTTCAAAACTCATTTACAAGTAAAAGAGGATCTACCAATGAAAGTGCTCATCACTTAGTGCAGAAGACCTCTGTTAGTTTACCATTATCACTTCAGGAATCCAATCAAAGTAAAACAGAGCCACAAAATAGTAAAGCTATTATCAGCCCGCCCAGCTCAGTGGTTTCACCAAGTGCAGCAGAAAAAGCCTCAAAGACTCGCATCCCAATGGGGTTTAAAGCATTTTTAAAATCACCTCCCAGCCATAAAAACAGCCCCTCTGTACCAGGCAAACATGAGAAAGATCATATCAACTCAGTCTCCAAGGAGACTGTGACTTCAAATGCTTCTACCCAGTGTGACAGCTCACCGCCAGTGTACAGTATTGATTCAACACCCAACACATCTATCTCAGAGGGGAAAGGTGAGGCCCAGTGTAGGTCACAGGAAGAGGAAGTGCACACAACTGTGTTAGCAGATGAGGGAGACAGTTGTGATAAAGGGAAAAGGGGTAGCCAACTTTTCTCCAGATCCATATCCGTCACTACCAAACCTCATCTAAAGCCGGCCTTGGGGATGAATGGGGCCAAAGCACGCAGCCAGAGCTTCAGCACCAACTATATGGAGAAACCTAACATTAATGTGTTAGATGGACCTGGAAAAATACGAACTCAGATCATCACAAACTCAGGGGAAAGGGGAAACTCACTGTCAAGACAGAGTTCTTTAGAAGTACCTGCTGAGAGCCCTATCCACTCACCCAGAAGCAGGCTCAGCCACTATGGAGGCATGACAGGGTCAAATAGTCACAATATCTTCCCTGAGAGAACTCCAAAATCAAGCTCCAAAGGTGAGGGGTCACAAGTAATCACATCACCATCTCAAAAAGAGGTACGAAGCTTGCCCATCACCGATAGGACTGGTGTAAACAATGCCCGGAAGCCAGCAAAAGTTGCCTCCCATCCACAGTTTCAGCCTGCATCCTCTTGTGTCCATAGTTTAGAAAACACAATACATGAGACACGAGGCTTAGCAGCCCCCCTTAATAAGCCAGATTTTAGCATGGAAGTCAAAACCCAGACAGATCCTGCAAACACACCCCTAGATATGGATGCAAAAAAAAACAGCCCAACAGCCTGCACCATCGAAGAGAAAGTCATGATGGGAATCGAAGAGAATGTGCAGAAATGTCAAGAGCAGGAGAAGGTCGCTGCCACTGAGGCTAAGCAGAAGACAGGCCCCTCTCTGGCCAACTGGTTCGGCTTCCGTAAGAGCAAACTCCCAGCACTGAGTGGTAAGAAAGCAGACTCCCCCAAGGGGAAGGAGGAAAAGAAGGAGCTGAAGATCGGATCAGTGCTCGGAGGCAAACAGATGAAGTCTGACAAGAAGAAAGATAAGAAGAAAAATGATATCCAGCCGAAAGACAGTCAGGAGGGACAGAATCTGTCTGAGATGAACAACAAGCTGAGCTCCATCATGGACCACTGCAACAATCAGATGGGTCAGATTGCAAGTCAGATCCAGTGTACGACAGCCTTCATTGGCAAAGACCAGTTTGTGAAGGAGCTTCTTGGCAGGTTGGTAAAGCTTGTTTTTATTTAAGACTGAAGAGTGAATTATCTCTAATCAATGAGATGCTGTTTATTTGTTCTTGTCACAGAGTCTTAGTCCAATGAATCTGCACTTTGAAATAAATTGTTTGTCAAACTAAATAAACATGAGCCATTGTTGCATTTAAATGTGAGTGTTCTGTGAAAATGACAAACAGTGCTAACAGAAGCTGTCTGTTTGAGTTATGACTCCACTCCAATGAGCATAAGCAGTTCTTGGACACAGCATCCAGACACAGAGTCAGCACACTCCAAGGAAAGTATCTTTGAGCAGGGAAAGCTCCACATTTCACACCCATCACTTCATTGATTTCCTACTTCAAATCACAGCTGACAGTTTTTTGTCCAGTGTATCTGCAAAAATTCACTTGAAAGGGTGGTGCTTCATAGAAACCCTTAAATACTCATTTAATACCATTTTTAAATACCGTTCCCATTGCCAGTACATTGTGGACTGAAAGAGGAGGTCACTGAAATTTATCAGCAGGCTCACTTCTACCTGCCAAGTTGATAAAAGAGGAACTTAGCACAAAGAAATAATAACAGATCAAATCTTATTTCCTCACAGGACCTCTGTGAAGGGTAGCTCTGTGGCCGCCTCACCACCTGAGATCTCTACACCCAAGAAACACAGCGAAATGAAGGGAGATATGGAGATCTGTCCAGATACTGCTGTAAGTAAGCAAACATACCACTGTAATAGAACTTTATGATGCTGGGGCCAGTTTGTTTGGCCCCTGTTGGACTGTTTGAAGAGGCTTCACGTACACATGCAAATCCCTGCAGGTTTTTCTCTCTGGTACAGTGCATGTTCACAAACACATCAACACTGCCGCCTCTTCAGCATCAAATCCCCTGAAAGCTCACTATTGATTCACATTGTGTTCTTACTCAGCCTACAATTCATCGCCTACATTTTGATTATCTACCCAGGTTGGTGCTGTTGTTGTTTTACACAACTATAGTTCATCGAGAGGCAGCCAAAATGCCATGTAGAAACTTAAATGAGGCTCCACTGAGCAGCTCGATTCTATAAATCATATCGATACTTAGTAAGCAAAAGGGAAAAAATTTTGACCTTGTGGATTTATTCTGTATTATCAGTCAGTCAAAAGACCAAAAATGATGGGATGGCTGAGTGCTTGAGGGAGCCTGAAATAAAAAAAAAAGTAAGATGACTAAAAAAAACAGTAAAAGGAGTAGACCGAATGAAGGACGGGAATGACAAAAAGAGAGTCTCACTGCATAATGCAGGAAATTTAATCCAGATGATGTGGATTTTTGATAACATGGAGGAGCCCCTTATCGCAGCCACTCAATTTGACAAAGAGGCCATTTAATACCATCCTCCAAGTCTTCCCTTCTATCTCCTCCCCACAGAAATACAACAAAGGAGCGACCCTTTTTGACCTACAAGCTTCGTTTTGCACCACCCCAAAGCCATTTCTTTTATAAAAGTAAAATAACCCAAATAAAGTAAGACATGAAAGTAATGTACTTACTTTGTTCTGACTAGACGTTTGTCTCTTTATCTACAAGCTGGATGTTTTTAATTCAAAATTTCAATAGATATGTTTTATTTACTGTAACACATGATATGCATAGAGCTACGTGTCTATTCAAAGACAAATATTACTTTAGCAAATGTGGTATGATTTTTGACATATTTCTCTTCTTTTCCTCATTTATTTTAGCTCCTTATCATGAGTCAAAAGATTAACCCAAGGGCTGAAAATGAGGAGGGACGCATCATAGACACTGCCTGTCAAGACCACATGATCGGTAAGACTTTTCATAAAAGAATACAGAAACAAAAACCAGGAAAGCTGGGTCTTAATACAGCGAAAAACAAACTTTGTGGGAAACATATATGTATTGATTAAACAAGAAGTTTCTTTTCCGTTCTGCTATTGCTTCATCACAAGTTCACTTCGATGCTTCCATGCGCCCGACTCTCAGATTTGTAACGGTTTACCTCATTCCTGTACAGTTCTGTCATTCTCAGCGACAAAAGGGGCTGTGAAGAATCAAATGGCGCAACAGAGCATTAACACATTTTTACAGTCATGATTTCCTGATGTGATTGACAACTCAATTCCTTCGCTGCCTGATTCACCTCGCTGCCAGACTGCCATTACTGTGGGGAAAATAGCGGCGGCAGCAAACAACATGTTGACAATGTAGTCAGGTGATTGATGTGCAACTGGGTAATATTTTACAATGCCTGAGCAGCTAAGGGAGTGAAAAAATAGATGCATCAAACAATTTGTGAGACGGGATGATGATTGTTATTATTACAGTGCGACAATCTTACATTGTAGTGTGTAATTCAGCATTGGGAAAGAAGGAGGGGTACTGATGTTTACTGCAAAGCACAGTGCAGCTAGTCTGTCACTCACCTGTCACTCAGTGGGGTATTTGAGAAATTGTCTCAGTGATCCATCTCAAAGGTCGTAATCACTTACATCTGGTAATATAATAAAATGGCCGGTGAGGCAGTGGATTTCGATTAGATGATATGAGTTTTTCGGTGCTTTGGGACACTTTTTTTTTTTAATATTACATGGTAAGAAATACTGTTTATTCTGGTTACAGCCATACTCAGAAACTTGGTTGAATCCTATGGGAACATAATTTTGTAGTGCAACATTTTTGGGCTCAGTCTCATGAGACATTTTTATGCATTTTACTGGTGTCATTTAGTAAAAGTTGACATAAGTTTGAGTTTGCAACTGTTAAACATGTAATAATTAACCTTAAATCTTTAACCTGAAATAAAAATTGTATTTATCCACTACTAACAACTACAACTAAGTTTGGAAACAAAAAAAAAATCTCCCTTTCTCCTGCAAATGTTTATCAATTATCAAGCTATTACAGTTTATCAAATACTAGATATTAATACAGCATTGATAGAAACACATACTTTACATAGACATTGTGTTTACATACACTGCAGTGAAATCTATAAATTCTGGAAAGTGCAAGTCAAGAGTTATGCATGATGCATGACATGAATATGGAAGTCAAAGTATCATTAAAAGCATTAAAAATTGATAGAAATTGATGCATCTCCTGAAGAGTGGAGAAAGAGCAGCATGTTATAGCAAAACTAATCTTAAGATAAGTAGGACATTGGTAGAGAATGTAAGGATAAATAAAGCTGTAATAAAAGGTTAAGATACAGAAATGCTAACTGATTTCATGGTCTTTTCACAGACTATTTCGATATTGTATTTCTTTGTTTTTCTACTGTGATGATGAACTCTAAGAGTTCTAATTTGTGCGATGAGTTTAATATTTTTTATATTGTTGTTCATGTGAAACCATTTAGAAGTAGAGCATTTCTCTTCCTTTGCTTCTCAACTTAGCGTGGTAAAATATTTATATGGAATGAGGGGTCATCGGGAGA
Source organism: Maxillicosta whitleyi (assembly GCA_029822895.1). Taxonomy (NCBI): domain Eukaryota; kingdom Metazoa; phylum Chordata; class Actinopteri; order Perciformes; family Neosebastidae; genus Maxillicosta; species Maxillicosta whitleyi. Next base: position 1,013,597 of record JAPSES010000124.1, on the reverse strand, counting down.
ATAAAAGAAAGAGCTGAGGAAATATAAAGCAGTGTATTTTAAAAATCAGCCTCTCAGGGACTTCAACCTTTTGACATCCACCCATTTCACTGAAGGGTTATAACTGGAGTGTTAGGCCAAAACCCATGTGTTAGACTTTATTTGGAAGTGAATATTGTATGTTTCTGTGTGTCATGTTGCTACAACTCAACCTAAACAGAATTATTTCAAGCATTACTCAAATATATGCCTTATGCTTAAATGTGTTGCCAGTGATGTAGTGATTTAGAACGGCTAAAGTCTGCTTTTTCCTTTAATACACATTAGTTAACTGTTTCTATAAAAGTTGTACATTACGTTACGTTGCACTTGCACCATAATTGAATGTGTCAGTATCTGAAATACACACGTGATCATGGCAGGCTGTCTTTTTTAATGCCCCCCTCTAACCATTAACTCACTTTTATAATTAAACTCATCATCATGTTATAGAGTAGAACTGAATAATCTCTGCAGAACCAGTGATAGCACTTCAACTTCATTCATTTCTATAGTTTGACGACTTAACTTAAAAGTCCAACTAATCAAATCATTTCCGGAAGCTACTTTGGACTACGACACTTTCCAAAGAGTGTGAAAATGAGCTTCCCAATGTGTCTAAGCCATAGAGCCAAAAATAAAAATTAATTGTTTTCTGATGAACAGACTGGCTTTTCTATATTCTGCCTACTTAGCACATTGTGGATTAAATATTTCATAAAGGTTTCGATGGCGGCTACTCGGCTCTGCTTTAATGTCACGTCTTAACACACTGCGGCGTTCGCAGAACCTAATGCCAGACAAACACATCAATCACAGGAATAGTTTACATCCAGCCGCTTTATGTTGCAGGCAGCTCGAGCAAAACCCATGTTATGAATGTGGTCTTCAGAGTTTTGTACACCTGTCAGTTATTGTATATTAGAGATCTTCCCTTGAGGCAGTCTTTTTTTTCTGGTAAAGGGACAATAAATAACTTTCTTACTGACCGTAGTGCAGAATAGCGATAATACATCTGCAGGGGTTTGATGTGTTGTTGATCAATACCAATGATTCAGCAATTACTTCACAGGGTGCTGATGTGTCTGCCTTTCAAAACTTACTTTCCTTTCTGCACTAGACTTTGAAGAAAAACACACTTTCTTTTCAACAGTGCTGGGAGCAAACAAACACAAGATGCTTCATTCTCAACCTCAAAAAAAAAAAAAAAAAAGACTATCTATTTTTTTTTTTCTGAACAGATATTGCTCCTAGATTTCTAGTGCTTTGACTTAGGATACTCGCAACTTAACAATTTGTGCCAAATTTTGCTGCTATGTGATGTGATTGTAGATACAGAAATATCTTCCAGATAAGGTTATGTTTGTTAGTGATGACTCTTTCCTTCCCATCCTCATTACATAGAGCCAATTCACAGTGTGAGCTATCAAAAAAAAAAAACAGCTTTTTTTCTTTCACACCCTCAAGGTTGTATACAGAAGTGATAGGGAACTCATGAAAAACTAGATTATGTCCAGTTGTTGTTGCCTATGGGTGGAATTATTGTGGACCTTGTTATACTTTGGTTACAGAGAGCATTTTGAACTGCCAGCCTTGGCATTCAATTATACAACTTTGTAATGTATGGCCCTCTCATGCTTCCTTCCAACAACAAACAGATTAGTAGTCATATATGTGTGGATTTGTCAAGAACATCATGCATTTTTAAAACAGATCAGGACTTTTGCTTTGAGTTTTTTATGTTATTGCTTTTCTTGTTGTTGCAGCAGCAGTAGCAGCTGTCCTCTGTGCCTCATGCAGATACGTACACACTATAACAGGCCATCTGTCCAAAGAACGGGCCATACGTCCCATAACTAACACTGTGGAGTCATTCTTACACGTTCTGTATGTACACTACACTGTAGGATGTCACCAACAAATCAGAAAAACAAAGAAAAAGTACCTAAAAAGTCATTAAAAGTCCAATAATCTGAATTTCAGGCTTTAAAAACCTCAACCCAGCATTTGATAGATCACCCCCAATCCGTTTTAGGGTCAGGGTTCCCACATCTAACTGATGCAGTATAGATAGTTTTTCAGTGATATGATAAATACAAAAACTAGATTTCAAATGTAGTTGAATAACATGTATATTGGTCCTCTGACTAACCCAAAATTAGAATATAGTTGTTGCAAGGTAAAAATACCTGTAATATTCTCTGTGGAAGTACATACAAGTTTTTGATGGAGTTGCTATTTGTTGATTGTAGCTAATTCCATGACTATGCTAATAATACACAAGACATCAGCTTCTGTATTCACAATGGGTCGTTACTGGTCTATCCTTAGTACTGCTCACCAAAACACTAATAACTAGCTCTTCAGTTGCCCTCATAATGACCTCAAGATGCCTTTCACTTACTTGATGAAATCTGCAGAAAGTCTGAAAGAAACAGCAGCTTGAAAAATAACAGTAACAGTAACTGTGCGCTGCATAAATGAATAACTTCCTTAAATTCCTTTTGTCCTCAGAGTTATTGACAAAGCTTTCATTGCATTAGTTTTAACCTACACCCAAGTGTGAGTGCTAACATGTTTACTCTTGCAATAAACTGAAAATCTTCCTCTCAGAGTCTTTTGAATCTTCACATTGTTTGTATCCAGGTGTAAAATGCTCATGAATGTTCTATAGAGATGATACCATACAATTGCGAGACAGCGCCTGTCAGTATTAATCCAACTCTGCAAAAATGAAAACAACATAGTTGCATCCTTTAACAGTTGTTACTTGCCAATAATTTCAAGGGGACAACTGATGGCTGCAGTGGTTTCACAAGGGCCAACAGTGGAAGATGTAACAGAATCAGCTCAAAGCTCAGGGTCGGGCTCAACAAAGCTGTACCATGTGTGTTTACCCACGGCAATGCAGAAATAAAAGCCTTTCAAATGAACTTTATGGATCATTTTGAGTTTTACCCCCTTCAACAATCTCTGTATAGTTCCAAATAAGCAGTGGGTCCAATGTGACTGTTGGCCAGTTTTATTCACAGTTACAAGGACCTGGGCTGTGCTGAATGCCTCTCCATCTGTTCAAGCCTGAGTCGAGGTTCCGCAAACTGTGGCTTTCTAAACGACGCCCATCTGTTGCTACTCACCATCATCTCTCCTGATTACAACCCAGCAGGCACTCTGATGAATGTGAGGAACATGTCCTTGGGTTGTGGCTCTGTTTTGTATTTTGTTGAAAATGGCTAGCAGCAGGTGTTTTCTTGTGTCACGTCACACTGAAGCACTTTTGTACCCATGTTACAACTGTGCATCTGTCACCACTATGAAAGTTTCAGTGGACTGTATCAGAACAGAGCCACAACCAATTATTTACTTGATTATTTTTTCTAATTGCAAACAAAATTGCTTACCAGGGCTAAAAAATTAAGTGCCAGAACCTGCAGTTCCTCAAAAGTCCACTAGAGGATGGCCCCGAATGCAGTCCCCATCACCTGAAGCCCCTGTGCTGGAATACATAACTTCTCAACATAACATAAATTGTGTTTTCATGATTGATAACTGTACAGGGTGAATTTGTATATAACTTGTATAAATTGTATTATAACTTACTCTTATATATAATTAATGGTGCGATTACTGTGAGTGTCAGGTGGATGTTTCACCAATGAAATGAAACATTCACTTCCTGTCTCCTAAATGCGTATGAACAGAATGTTAAGTTGGTAAACATTGTATATTAAGTAGATTAAATGAGGTATAAATGCAATTATAATACCACACAAATACTAGTATGTAGGTAATCATAATGATTTTATCCTGATTATAACTTTTTATATTTTCCTGCTTGTCTTTACCTCTTCCAGTTGAGATTTGTGTTGCAGAGTCATTACTAAGACACACACAGGCCTCAATCAAAGTCCATTTTCTCTTGATCTTTGCATCTTAAAAATGTCATTGTAATTTCAGAATGTTCAGTAGATGTGGTTTGTGAGAATAGGTCCGATAATTTACTTGTGGTGAAAGAACTGGATGAAATTTGTCTTCTATTGGAAGAATTATTTGACAGGTGTGAGTGACAGAAGCATAGCTACTGAAGTGAAACTTTGCATTAAGGTCCTTATAGACAGCTCCACTGTTTTTCTGGTCACAAAATGGTGATGAAAGTAGGCTGCAAGAAGAAAGAAATATTGTTAAATATAGCTAAATTGTCTTGTATTAAGCAAAATTGTTTACCAGTGAGATTAATCATGTTTCAGTTAGAAATATTTATTTAACTCTAAAAATCCAAATATAATTTAAAATAAACATTACAAATGTCATTTTCATAAACAATAATCCACATAATATTAACAGAATTACATTTGTATTATTAAATCAAATTGTGGATCATTCTTAAAATAATTACTAATAATAACAAAAATCAGCCCCGCAAGAACAATAAAACTAAAAGTGGCTAAAGACTTTTGAAGTTACACGGACCAGACCATCAAAGCTTTTGCTTTGTTAAAAGTTTATGATTTATTTAATAAAGTACTTAGTCTCCTAGCTGTTAGCATAGTCCACTAATTACACCAGTCTGTGTTCTACTGTGTGTACATAGAAAGTTGATATTACTGCTGCTTGTTTCATCTCTTCAGCTCTAGCCTCTTGACAGATATGTAGTCTATGGTAGAAATCCAACTATGTAATAAGTTTAAAAAAGGTCTAAATATGTTTTTTTCTTTCTTTGTGTTTGTTACTGAACCTACCACAGATGCCCTGTTTACACACAACCCCTTCCGCTGCATGTAAATCCAAGTCTTCCTGTCTTTTCCTTGACTGGTGACCCCTGTTTCTCCCAGACGTCACTCTCCTCTCCCTGTCACTTTAGGCTCCAGCTGTCAGATGAGAACCCTGGACAGTGGAATCGGCACCTTCCCCCTCCCCGATTCTGTAAGCCGGGCCAGTGGTCGCCACATCCCCAAATCTGAATCCAGCCCAGGTGGGGTGACCACCGGCTCCCCGGAGCTTGATCGGGACCCTCCCTCTTCTCATCCCGAGCCCTCCCAACCTGATGTGAAAGTGCCTTCCTTCCCAAAAACCCGTCTGCATGCCCCTACCAGCATGGGTCACTCCCTTTCTGACCCCACTGTGACCTGCAGCAGCAACAGCCTGGACGCCCAGAGCCAACTGCCCACGTTATCCACCTCAGGTATGTTTGATGTTTATAAACGCCTTGTCTATATGACACTCAGAAACAGTATATTAAAGCTGATGCTGTCTGAGAATGTACAATTACCATAGAAGATGGCATTAGAAATATGTGGGTGTGTTTTTTTTTAATGCGTTTGTTGTTTTCTTTCATTTAAGCACAGTGGGCCTCATGCATGAATCATACACGCCCAAATATTTGATCTTAAATTTAACCTCTTACTATCCACCAGTAGGATTAGATCTTCATCCATATAATGCATTAATGCTGATTCTTCAGTCAGGAGCCACTGAACACACAAAATTATCATCATCATCACCCGTCAGGTCACAGACATATTTTAAGGTCAGGATTATTGAACTGAAGTAGTTTAAGTTGTATTCTAGCCACATGCCAAACACAAAAAATCGAAGATGCTCTATTTTGGTGTCAGAGTTCATCAGTTTAGACCCTAACCATAAATCCATGAAAATGTTGCCTAGGGTTATTGCTCAATGAAAAGACTGTGTGTTAAAAGGGTCTGAACCTTTATACGTGCATTATTACTACAAAAGGCATCAAAATTTCAGAGCGTGCAAGACCACACAAAAGTCAATCCATGTTTTGTGCTGTGAAATACTATAACAATGAAGAAAAGCAGTTTACTTTATGAAAATGTTTATGTTGCATGTTTGTCCTATTACTTCTGATACCACGCAATACACCACCTACCATCTCCATAAAAAGCACTCCTGTTGTAACTAAATTTAGGTCATCAGGACTGGTGATTAGACTTATGACCCCACTTCTTAATTCTCAGATCCTGCGGGAGATGGCCTTAAATCACAAACTGATACACTTGCCCAGAAAGAAGAACCTCAGTGTGTTTTTTAGTGTACATTTTTAGATCCAGTTCTTTCTTGTCCACATTGAGCTTTAATTATACTGTGACTTCTCACTGTGCTCTCACAACTCCACTACTCACATCTGAAAATACTTTCTGATTTCTTATATTAAAACTTAATTAAACAAAATGAAGAAGAAACACTTTCTTTTTTTCTGTACTCGGGTGTCATTTTCCTGTCCTGTTCTTGTGTCTCTTCTCCTTTGTGAGTTTAACATCAGCAGCAGCTTCTTAGTTCATTTTTTGAGTATGGCATAAATAACAGCAAGTGAGGTTCATTAACGCACTCAAGTGCATAAGAATAGATAAACCGTACAATAAAGTCATCTAGGATTTTTTTTTTTCCTTGTTTCATTGTCCTCTTATTACTTGTGCAACAACAAATATAACAGGAAAAATCTGAAAAGATTCATGCATGAGTGTGTTTTTCTAAATTGGAGGCTTAGACGATAACAGACGAGATGAGCTGAACTTTATTAATCTTCTCATTGAAATTCAATTGACATGTGATTCAAAATTAAATAACTATTCCATTTTTTACACACGTAGTAGTTGCTCAGCAGCAGAAGATGATTCTACTCTAAGAAAATAATTATAATGATATTTAATTCAAATTTGTGTCATAAAAGTGGGAGCTGTGTCATTTCCTCTTACCTTTTTACCGTGTTGTCTTGTCGCATATGACACAAGCCAACACTGAGTACCAATATTCGGCAAAGCTGCTTTGTTTCATATAAGATGGCAAAGTGCCAGGCCTTGAAAGCCTTATGCTACTTGTTTTACCTTTCTGGAGCTAAGTGAAGTATTGAATGTCACTGCACTTTATGTTAACACATTTTCCTCCCAGGCACTCAAGGGCATGTTACTCCAGACAAACAGACAAGGAGAAGCTGTTTGGGTTTATTAGAGCCTGATTAAAAGAAGAACCTTGTTTGTTCAGCTAATTCAGAACCAAATGCATCAAAAGTGACAACTGATACTGAGGTATTCACGATGACAAAGGACTGCGTGTCCTTACAGAAGCCCATACATTGTCATGCCCCGAGGAACACTAACAAATGCTATTAGATAAGCATGTCAGCGCGGCCATAGATCATAAAGTGCCTTCTGCCACAGTGTGCAGTGTGATGCACGACAGAATGGTGGTGGCTAGGATGCAATCAGATGGCTGATTAGAGCTACAATAGCACACAGGGATGAGTGATCACGCTCATTTATTTATGCTTACAGGACATTAGGCTGCATCTATTTCACCTCACTGCAGAGACAGCAATTTGAGTCACATCTGCAAATGGAGAGCAGCTCCTGTTGAGTCTTCCCAGTAGAACAAGTTGATTAGAGCTCAGACTTTGACTCTGCATCTTTATGATACATTTTAGATGTCTGTTCTTTCCATCATCATTATGTAGCACCATAAAACACACACAACGCCAAAGTAAGCCTCATTGTTTGCCTCGTAATGGCCAAGAAAAAGAAGGTGCTATACTTTTATGATGCAGATGCAGACTCCTCAGAGAAAGACGGAACTCGGGCTAAAAGCGACCCATTATTGTGATGCGGCTGAATGTTAAAAGAGACAATTAAATTGGCGCGTGTCCGAGACAGCAGTAGGCAGAGTGATAATAAGGCAGAGCTTCGTCATTTGGGGGCGACAGCTGAAAGCTGTTATATCTTGGGCTGCCAGGAGTCATGGCTGGGAACAATCACAGGGTGGACACCATTAATGTTTGATAACGCTGATATTGTGCAGTTCTATTCATATATGCAGGGAATGGACGTGTAGGCAGTCTGATGGGTTTTGGTTGAATGCTTGTGCTCATCCTGTATTTCATTGGTCTGTCTGCCAGAGGGAAAGATTGTCACTATAGAAGAATTCAAATGATGCTTTCCTCTTCCAACTGTTTACACGCACAGTACGAGGTGGGCATGTGGTGAACCCACTGAGTGCATGCGTGTGCACTGTTCTTTTCTCTACAACTTTCTGACTCATTCCTTTTGTTTTATAGATGCAATCAGGACTAAGAGGTTGAGCCTTGGTGCCCCACGCAGCAACATCTCAGCTTCCACAGAGGACAAAGAGGAAGAACCAGACAGGAGGATGAAAAACAAGGAGCACGACATGCCAGGTGTACGTTATTTACACTTCAATATTCATCTGATTGACCCAAACCTTGCACTTAATTCTGTTATATTCTCAGAACAATATTTACACAGAGTAGCCTAATATGATAGCCACATATCATGCTGCAGAAAATCAATAAAAGGCTTTTTAATGCATATCGGACACCATAAAAACGCTATAGCAGGAGTCAACTTTACACAAGGATGTTTTTGCTGGAAAATGTCTTCAGTAAATCCCATCTCAATTCTTCTCTCACATTTATAGATTTGTTTGTTAGATTCTTTTTCTTTGCATTCTTTATTGTTTATTTTCTGCACCACCAACAATACAATAGCTCTCTTCTGAGTCTTTAGAACCGCTTCACGTCTGTGTATTAAAGTGAATTTGTGTTTTTTCGCACTTTTGAACAGGAACGAGCCCTAAGGGTGTGCACATACCCAGGCAGCAGCAGTGATACTGAGACTGAACTGGAGGACTCGCCGCAGAGAACTCTCATCCACCGAACAAAGAAGAATGATTCAGGTTTGTCTGAGCAGTTGAATAATGGGTGCCCTTTTAGTCATTTTTTCGATACTACCCATATGGAAATGTAATAAAAGACATGTCCTGGTTCAATTTGTCTGTAGTTGTTCACATTGTCTAATAAAAAAGGCCAGTTAACACAGAGACAGCTCACCAAAAGTAAAAGGTGTGCATTCTGGAGTGTATCGTAACAGTAAACTGAAGGAGATTAAATTAAATAAACAGATGAATCATTTATGTTTTTATTTGATTCCGGGTATTTAATCTGTTACTTTTGGTGGATGTTGGAGGCTATTTTTAGAGATGAGTCTGACTGGTAAAATAAGCTGATTTATCTTGCTGTCTATCTTGACTTTATTGCTGCCTCTGTTGTCATTGACAATAACGGCGCGAAGCTATCCAGTCCTCCATCAACCTTCAACTTTTATTTATCATTGCCTCTCTTTATGAGGCTACATAAATATAAATCTTTTTTTCTGGCTTGTGTAATGGAACCAAATGACAGGAGTGGCAAGTTAGAATGGGCTTACCATAAAAACCAAATGTTCTGCTTGTTTAAAGAACATTTTGATACAAAAGTACTCAAACATAATTTGCTCATTAGTCTTTTTCACAGGATGTACTCTGGGGGAATAATCCTGATCTTTGTTTGGCATATGTCTACTTTTCAGAGGGATCATACAGATTGTGTCGTTACAAACGGATATCTGTGCTGTTAAAACCTTCTTACACACTTAACATTGATTTGTGTTTTTCATTGTAGTAACAATATTTTACACAAGAGCATTGCACTGACCTATTGATTTGTTGCATTGGCGAAGTTAACACAGGTTGTTATGCTAGTAAGTTTATTCCGTCTGTCTATGCCAGGCTGTTCAGGTTTAGTCCACATTAAATTGCAGAGTTTTTGTTATTTTTCTGCTGCTGAAGAAAAAATCTAATTATGCTATAAGTCTGTCAGTGTCCAGCGTCTGAACTCCCAACACACAGTGAGTGTGATTTACACAGATGCTTTAGAATTAATTTAAAGTGAAAATGTGTCTGATTGATTATGAAACTCCGTTGGGACAAATTATGCTGCCATAATCTAAGTAATTAAAGAAGCACTGCAGCTGTATTTTCCAGAAAATGTCAACCAGTGTTTATTTGATGTATATTTTTGCTTCGATTTTTAAGGATTTCAGTACAAAATGATCTAAAAAAAGTTTCTAGTCTGACATGTCATCACACACATCCTTAGTATCTGGAAACCAGAGAAAAGTAGCAGAAAATTATAGTTTGGTTATAACTCACCCACATTTTACAGGAGATAAAAAAAAAAAAAGTTATTCATTGTGATTCTACCCCAAAGTATCATCATGAATTTTTGGCTGGATCACTCAGCTTGGATTTAGCCTTTTTTTTTCTCTTTATTACGTGAAAGATAAACAACCTCACAGTTGCAATTATGCGCATAAATGTGTTTTAATTGATGTTTTAGACATCTTCATACCAAGACATGTACAAATGTTCCACAAAACCAATGTGTTTGCTGACACTTTTGCATAGAAACTACTGCTGCGTCTATAATTTTTCGCTGCCATAGACAAGTGTGATTCGTTTAAAGAAATCCACCTGGTCAAATAAACCCAGAGAGTTTTCCTTCTCCTATTCCAGAATGGTAGGTAATTGAGCCAGAATGATCTCCAGCACTCTGACAACTGTAATAGTGTGGAGAAATCAATTTCTAATGTGTTTGACATACAGCTTGTACACGTTCGTTTGCGCTTCATATGTGCATACATTGAATTTGCGTGGGAGAACTTCATTAAAACTAATCCTCTATTCACAGTCGAGCAAAATGAGGAGACCTTGAAGAGGAGCAGCGTGGAGACATCCTTGTCAATCATGGACTACTATCAACACGATATGTTCTCACATCTGGAGGACAGCCGGAGGATTTCCCAATACAACTTGTTGCACAAAGAGTCGTCCCTAGATGGCAACGATGGAGACAGACTCAGCGTGAGTATTACCACAGCCTGTTGTTTACGGCTTCACTGATGCTTTACAGGCATGCTGCTGATTCCTATCAACCAGTTTATTGGTTTTTATATGCTGCCATGAAGCCAGGCAGCTCCCAGGTGTAGATATCTGCTGCTTTAAAATATAGAGTAGGTGTGTGTTTGTGTGAGGGAATGAGATTGTCAATGAAACCTCCCTGTATAGAGACAACTGCACTGGCAGAGGGTTTGCATAATTTTCTTACCTTGCAGCAGAGGCATGAAGATGAATAAATTGAATTTTTACCATTCCTGCATGTCACACACTTCAGCAAGGAGACTTTTCAAATGTGTTGCTGCAGTCCTGGCGGGCTGCAGTGTCAACAATACCTATTGAAATAATTCCTGCGGCTCTTAACTCGACTGCCTTTTTCAAACGCCAAAGTGAAGGCTTTCTTTTTGTACTGCTGGAATTGTTTGCAGATTTTCATAGAAAAAGCCATCTAATTGCTTTCGATCGGCTCGCCCTCTCGTGTCAGCGGGTATTTGCCTACTAGTATTTAACCCAGCTGAATGACAAATGAGGATCAGAGACCATGAAATGGCCTCCAGCCTGCATGGCCCAGCACCGTGGGACAGTCAAACTCTACCGCCCCAGGACTCACCATGACACAAAAATCCATAATTAGAAGAAAAAAAGGAACCTGACTCAACACAAGTTTGAAAAACAGTCAGTTTATAGAGCGTGTTTTTGATTATTGACCTCTGGTGTCATCTTGGATTTGAACAGCAGTGTAGGGTTAATCCATTTAAAAGACACTTTACCCATGAATAAGAATGGAAAAAGACAATGTAAGACAAGGGCTTTACTTGTTACTCACTCTGCTGAAGTGTCCTTGAGTACAATATCAAATCATTCTAAGCACTAAGGCCAGTATCTGTAGCTTTCTCTACAACCTGACCTCGCTCTGAGGCTGATTTGGTCAAAAAGAGAATTTCAATTAAGTATTATCGTGCCGTGAGAGTCTAACAAAGAAGTGTTCGCCACTTGAACTCAAAGTGGAATTTGTGTGAAAGCAGAATTTGGATTTTTGATCCAACTCCCAGTGGAGAGTCAGTGCATCGAACGGAAGGGCTGCTGTGCAGCCAAGCTGCAAGCATAACTCCATTAACTGACATGTACGACACGTAACACAACAAACTGAGCTCTGTTTGTCTTATCCTTAAACCTGTCAGTCATTTAATTGGATGCACAAGGCTACATTTCTGTGGGTGGCAGCAGACGAGCCCTGTGCTTACAGGGAATACACCAAAAAATGAGAGGTCAGGAGTTCAATTCCCTCCAGAGCATGGCCTCCCATCCTGTCCTGTCAAAATATTAGGGGCCAAGCAGTGATGGGGAAACTGCGTTTGTCAGTTGCTGTGCTTTGCTCAAGGAGCTTCCGCAGCAGTTATCTCTGGCAGCAATAGTAACTAGTTCATTTGCAGGTTAATATTTTACATAAAAAAATACACAGTCTGGCCAAAAATAGTCCCAATGTGGATTTAAATAAGGAAGTATTTCAGAGCAGTAATAGTAATTTCTGCAGAGCTAAAAACATCGTGTAGTCAGACGGGTCCAGACTGTAATCAGAGCCGAGGTTTGCACAATAAAATAACGTGTGATTTTTGGCAAAGCTTTCTTCATATAATCAGTTCTAGAGTTGTAAAATTCAACTACGGAGTGTAGAGTCATTAAAGTATTTTGAATGTTACAGTGCTGTTTACATTGTGACGCTTCAGTAAAATTATACCGATACAACCTGATCAAGCAACAACCATCATTATAATTAAGCCAGTGTGCAAGTACCAAAACTTCAGCTCTGTCTCCAAAAGAAAGTCAGTCCCATTAACATTTGCATGTGAAAATGTCAGACTTTACAGCAGAAATAAACACTTATGGTCTCCACAGGTCATTTACTCATGCATGGCAACTGTACATTAGGTGATTTGTTATATAACTAGGCTGTTTAAACCGTACTAAGACTTATATTATGCATAAATAACAGTCTTATCTGCACTGAATGACAAGTGGGTGAGTGCTGTCCACGTCTGCTATGTGGGGTTTAATCAACTGCTCGCTTGACTGCTGAGTCAGACTTTCAGATCTACTGTTTATTTATTATTCATTTTTTATGCTCTAGTATATTTATAGGTTGCAATTACACTAAAAACGCTGTCAAAAGTTCCACACCAATTTTTACAAATTTTATGTGTAGTTAAACAGTGTGATAGTATATCTTTGCCACTGCCACCATGAGCTTGACACTTAATAAACTTGGCATGGATCCTTTAGTTTGGCCAGCAGCGCAACTGTGGCTATGAATGAGGAAACAAAGGGCAAGGATGCAACTTTAAAACTGTAATTTAGAATTTTCATTATGACATTAAGATTTTTTTATAGTTGAGAAAATAGATGTTTATATACTTCCAATCTGTGGTCCATTTATCAAAACCTAAAAATTTACAACAACATTTTCAGTGATTTCCCACTAGTGTAGCATCTCACATTGCGACATGAGGAGACATATGTATGGATGCATTTATTGATTTTGGCCTGTGTGGATGGTGAATGTGAAACTGGAACTAGTGTCAGATAGTAGTGGAAAAAATGCTGTGCCAAGTTGAGTCAAGTTTAGCTGATATCAGCATTGGTTAAGTGGCATTAGCTCGTTAGATAAGTGTAGTCAGCATCAGTTCATTATTAGATTATAAGGTCTGTTGAATAGCCTTCTAATGAGGCCAGATACTGTGTATTTGGTACGTTTATATGCCATGCAAAGTTGACTATACAAATGCAAGTGTGGCTTTTAGGGAGCAGTGGAAATAATTGTCAAGGTTTTTAACACAGCAGTATTACTTATTTACAGGAGTGTGTTCATTTGTTAGTAATATAAATAGCATGTATTTGATAACTCACTACTGCCCACTCCATTTTCTTCAAAGAGAACTAACAGGTGACATCGTGATGACTACAGTGTGAAACTGACATTTACTGTGTGCAAAATACTCGAAACTTTTCTGACACAAATTTGGAACTTACCAGTGCGGAAAAAACACTTCATCCGTACAGACATTAAGTCAAAATAAGCTTATTTGCATTAATTTGCATGACAAGTGAACTGAAAGAATTAGAAGGATTTCTTTCATGGCTTTTTGAAAAACAAATCTTATTTGCAAAGAAAATAAAACTTAGGCTGTTGGTTTTACTAGCAAATAATGCACTGCAGTATGAGCAAATACTTCTCCTCTTTCTGTGTTATTGGAAGATAGTGTGCTTTCCACCTTTGCCAAAGATGATATTAATTTGACAAAAACCTTATTGTTAAGCTATGAACCAACTGTTATGATGGATGACTACTGTTGAACCCATTTACCCTACATTATTCTCTTGAAAAAAGACAATCCATCTTGCCGTCATCACCTCCTCACCCTTCACAGTGCGTGTCCATACCTGAGTGGCCACTTTGCTTTGTTGTGGCTCGGGAGCGCTTTGACTCAGGAGACATTGTCTTTGGCGGCAGTTTGGGGAAGTTTGGTGGCTGGTAGCAGCCCTGTGTCAGAGCTCTGTGATTTAAGAGCCTTTAATAACCTTTCACAAACACTCAGGAGAGTGATGTAAAGCTCAGCGGCTCCCATCAGAGCCCTCACAGCCCGCGCTGGCCTCCCATTCATCATCCTGACAGCACCTGACAGCCCTGCTAACGGCACCCCCCGCCCCCTTTTCCTTCTATCTTCTCCTTCCTCCAAGTCTCTCTTTCTCCCACGTATGTCTTGTCTTCTTCCAGTCTTGCCTCTTTGTATTTCTGTCTCCCTCAAACAACTCTCTTCATCTGGTCCTCTCAGCTGACTTCTGTTGCTTTTGTTCTAAACACTTTTTCCCTTGCACTTGCTTTTAATTTTTCATTCAATCCATTTCCAAAACTACTTTTTCATTATTATTCTTAACACTGTCATACTTTCTTTACATGAAGGAGAAAGAAAATGGCACAGGAACATAACACCACGTGGCCAATGTACGGATTTTCCTGGCATTTATGTGACTTGCATCCAGAAGTAGTACACAGCATATCAGAATGCAAGCATTGAGCAGCATGTTACCTGGAGCTATGATTACATGGGAGGGAAAAGGAACATTTCAGTTGACATGTAATTTGAGTTGGGGGCCAGTGGACAACCAAAAAGTCTTTCTATAAAATAAAAAAAAAAATACAAATCAACAGCAGGAATGTGCACTTCTCTTGAGTTGCTGTCAGACTGATAGCATCCCTAGCTCTAGTTATATTGGAAACTGCCATTGTGCCTCCCCATAATGGTCTGAAACAATACATATTGTTGAGGTAATAAACAGTGTCATCCCATGTAAAGTTATACATCTGTATGGTTTTTCAAATCTGACTGAATTATATGGTATAACCCCAAGCAAATTTCCTGTATCCATTAAAAAATTGCGACTTCAGTCACCATAGAACAAACTAATGTTATATGCTAGCATCATATGTTTTATAAAGAAAGTGAATGTAAGCACCTTGACATGACCTAGTGGTTGGTGGACTGCTTTTGTAGTCTCAAGTTTTGCATTTTGGCCATTGCTATCTTTTGAGCTAGGAAATGACTGTATTTAGACATGAGAGAGGAGCTTAGGAATCAGTGATGACAATGACGCATTTTCTCACCAGATCTGCAGACTTTTAAGACCTCTTTAATTACTGTTTAACAGCAAATTTAGCAACGTCACAGACTGATTTCATATCTCTTAACCAGAGTAATGAATGACCCAAGAATAAAATAGTAATTTACTTGTCAGAGAAACACATGAAACAAGATGAGTGATGTCCCTAATGACCAGTTGCTGATGGGCAGTGATTGGTTAAACATGGTGCTTAGTGCTATTACCTTACAAAAATGTGTTCCATCCTGGCATATGAACAGGTTTCTGCCATGAAAAGCACATATTCTAGTGCTAAATCATATATGAGTTTCATTTATGTATAAGTAGTTACATGATGACACAAAAAATATAGCTTTTGACATAATTTATGGATATTATCGGACTCTTTGAGGATGTTTTCACTACATCTGATTTATGCTATTTAGCAACACTGAGAGGGAGACTCAAACTCACCAAAGTAACACTAGCATGAACTTACTGAGAGTATGGACCAGACTGCTGACCAGGAAATGTTATGTAACCACTTAATAATGTTAACATATACACCTCTGTTTGAGTAATGTCAAATTTGCTTTACATAACACACTATTCAGCATTTGCTCACCATTCGATACATTACCAAATAGATGATAAATTAGCTAACAAGCCACATTATCATTAATTACTGGTATATTTCATGGAAGATTTGTATTATATTTGTATTATAGTAACCTTTAACAGTTGTGTCATCGTGCATCATCTGTGGTTCAGCCACAGTACAGATGTCTATCAAGAAAAATGTTTTATTCAATAAACAGAATCTCTGTAAGTCCAATTCGGCAGGTTAATTCTAAGTCTGCACAAGAGTCAAGCCAACATCTTTACTCCTGGAAAATCAGTTGGTGATTTAGTTGTAGACAGGTTCTTTTTAGAATCAGTTGCACACATTAACATTCTCCCACACTGGCTTCAATTCACTGCCTTGGTTGTTTCCCCTTAGGTAATCCATATTAAAGCAAACAAAATTTAACTATGTTTTTCCAGTCAAAACATCAAAGAAAGGAGGGAATACATTTGAGTGGAGTAAAAGAAAATATGACTTACTCCTGACACAATAAAAGAGCAGATCTTCTGAATTTCAGCTTAGACATCCCATTACTGACATGTGCTGCAGAACCAATTGCAGATCCAACCCCTTTGTGTTGTTCAGAGGGCTTTTCACTGTGAGATGTCTGCCAGCAGCCTCTGTTATGTGTGCAGCCATCACTCTGGCTGAACCTGCAGGTGGTACAGAGACCTGCGCCTGCAAGCTTCGATCTGCCAGTAATTGTGTTCCTCCAAAATCAAACGCAATCAGCGATAAGACAACCGTTCTCCTTTCTCTCATCTTGTTTCCGACCATGAGAAGATACAGAGAGGGGTTAGCCAAGGGAGTCGAGACCTGAGGACTGTTTTTCACTGTCACACAGCCTCTGCTAATCTGATCCCCATCATATCATGGATTCTTTCTGTTCCCAAAGTCATTTGACGATTTAAACGGCTGACAATAATTTGACACAAAAACAGAAACACTGTGAACGTCAGAGTGTGGGTGTTGAAATTCTAAAGGTCTAATCTTCATTCAACACCTGTGCTTAATTTGGACTCCGTGTAGACAAAAAACAGCTCCTATTTGAGTCATTTGTCACCTTTGGGTAGTTCTGCACATTTTTCTCTAACATTTCTTTTTATTCTGTCTATTTCCCTTTGAGTTTGCTGTGATTGCACTTACAGAAAAAGGTCACACCAGTACACATTAATGGAGCTCAGTGGGATTTCTGGGTATAAAGTTGATCTGGCATCCAGAAATCCAAGCATTTTGCTCAGCCTCCTTTTGTAAAGGGTTCAACTTGTTGGGTTTTAAAGAAAATTGTAATAATAAAAACATATATCTGTCTAAAAATCTCTCTCTCTCCGTGTGTGTGTGTGTGTGTGTGTGTGTATAAACACACATACACACACAAATCATAAATCATGTAACTTAGTTTGAAAAACTTAAATTATTTATCAGGCAAAACCCACAAGAAAACAGACTTTAATGATGTCTGAGAGAGAAAAAAAAAGTGATATTTAATGTTTAAAAATACCCTCTCTGGTTCTTTTATAAGACTGATCATCCTCAGAGTTGTCCCTCTGGGCTCCGAATCGGCTGATTTCATTGCAGCCCCCCATAACCCAGTAGTGTACACCTGGGATGGCAGGTGAATGAAATTATCCAGCTGGTGGGAGAGGAAACCAACAAGGCTTTAGGCCCACGAGGACTACCACTGAGAACTATCACTATTGTTTTGAACCTTGTCCACCTACACATGCAGCGTAATGTGGATCTACAGGCTCAAACTCACACTGCTTCTGCTGAGCCCTTAATCATTTTAAGAACCTATCACTGCTAAGAAAAGTCAGTAGTTCAGATGAAGTCCAAAAGTATGTTTTTACCATGACCATTAGATGGCTTTTTTTATCTTTCACCTACTAAATCCCTGTTTTTACAGTATGTTCAAACATCTAGTTAATTTGCTCCCTTGTGCATGATTTGCAAACTTTAGGGGCATGCAAAGAAATTTAGAAGCACAATATAATGTATCAGGTGTCTTAAGATGTGTCCATGGAGCATCTCTGTAGAGCAGCTGGTTTAAAGTGTATTGTGCAGAAATGAGCTGACAAAATGTCTTCAGGTTAGGCACAAATGTTCTCTCTGTTATAACGTTCATGGTCAGATATCCCCAGATAACTCCATTTACAGAGATTGTGTGCAAATCACCAATCTTATGAAACGGTTCCTGTCTCCTCAGTGCTGATGGTCACAGGGGTTTAGAATGTCATTTTAATCAGTTTTTCTTACAAGATTTTCTTCCTAAGAGGGTTCAAACAAAACCCATTTTCTCCATGTCCAGTAGATATGTGACTTGAGGTACATGAGTACAATGTTTACTTTGTCAGTTCCTGGGTGAAGAAATTAGTCAGAATCCGAATAATGACTAGTATAGATAAACACTGAGAAAACTGCAAGAGCTTACCATCTGATTTAATGATTTATTTTTCTTTTTTATAATTTTATACATCTGTTCAATCACTTAAGGCAACACAGTGAAACTGGAATCAACTAAAATCAACATTACTTAGTTAATACTTTGTGCTAGTTGGTCACCAGCTTTGGCTTTGTATCAAGTGTAGTGTGGTTAAATTATTTTTTATTGAAGAAATGGAAAAAGAAGACAGCTGTTTGTATGGAGAGTCGATCACATTGTTTAATTCTGTAACATTGGTTGAATGCAATGACTGCCTCATTATTGTAGTTTTATTGACCTTTTTGTTGAAAATAAAGAATGCAGGTTTTGTAGAATGAACTTGATTATACTTTTGTATTCTTGAGCCGTTTGTTCATTTTTGTTTGGTTGTACACAGGCATGAAAATGAAACAAGCTAATCTGAAATGCAGCACCAAAAGCCCAATTGAGAATGTTTCCTCACCTCACTGACCAGGTCTTGTTCAGATGAAAATTAAGCAAAAAGTAACTTTGCATTATGTAGCAGTCTTGCATTATAAATGTGAGAACAAATGCAAGAGATCGTTCAGTCCAGACAATATGCTGCTAACTTTATGGCTCAACAAACTTCAGAGATCAAACAAACCAGGGTTACCTTCTCCACCAGAATGATGATTTTCCTGTGCTTTAACAACAGCTGAATTATTGTATAGATTTGTGCAGTGAGTGTCCCTGGGGATACACACCTCCTAGCAGAATACTAAATGGTCCAGGTTTGGAGGGTCTCCAGAGGTTGCTCGGACCCTCCAGCTATTTTTTTTTGTGCACTTATCCCTGCAAAAATTGCTCTGCTCTGCCTCAAGGATAGATTTGAAGCTACAGAGTTTAGTTTCCTGCCTCTGAGGAGGATTTTTGATGCTGATTGCTACAGCAACTGGCATATTAAAGTGCCCAGAGAGACGGCAGAATCATGTAGAATACTTAAACGGCTGGCTCATCATAAACAACTGGTTATTTTTAAGTCTGTGTGCTGTTGTGTTTTTCACTCCTCATTGATCATTAGTAACACTGGTGGCTATCAAAAAGCTGCTAGTCAATGCAGATCTAACAACTTTTCTTGTTAGGTTTGATCCCCTATTAATGATCTTAGAGTCATGTCGCTTCAAAACTAATTACCTCCACCAAGGAGGTTATGTTTTCACCTTGTCTGTTGGTTGGTTTGTTTGTTTGTTAGCAGGATTACGCAAAAACTACTGACCCGATTTCCATCAAATTTGGTGGTGGGGTAGTGTGGAGCTGGGAAGAACCCACTAACTTTTGGGGGTGATCCTTAAGAAATCCTGGATTCTGGATCACTTTGAAATTTTCATTAACATTGGAGTCAATGGGGCCAAAAATTTTGTTTCTCA
>JAPSES010000124.1:977790-993663 GCA_029822895.1 Maxillicosta whitleyi | reverse complement strand
TTTAGCCTCCATAAAGTCCAGACTCTAATTTAGGATGTGATGAAGACTGGATGCAGCGGTTCAATTCTGCATCATCAGTAATGAAAAAATGAATGAAACTATGGATGGAAAAAACATTATGAACCTTATTGTGGCATTATGTAAGTATTATGTAGTTAAAAAAAAAAAAAAAAAAAAAAGATGTGACAGTGGATGTCTCCTGGAATCCAAACTGAACATGGTACAGTTAAATATTACATGTGACTTTTTTTTTTTTTTTGGCCAGGCAGTGTATAATCCAGAAACTCAAATCTATGAACTTGTGTTTTTGTGTTAACTGTGGCTTTGCTAGCCAGTTTAGAAAACTTTAGATGGGGAAAAAAAAAAGCAAATCCTCACCGTCGGTGTCCCACACACTGTGCTTTTTTCACAGCAAGCATCAGCAAGGCCATTTTCAGGGCCAAATAGAAACAACTGTCCAGTAAGAGAAGCTGAGAAGCTGCTGTGTTGTATGAATGAGAGATTCTGTTGTGGTACATGCTCCCCAATATGATTGTATTGTATCTGTTTTTATTAAAAGCTACTCATTTAGAGCTGATGTTGATCTTTTTTTTTTTTTTTTTTTTAATGTATTACAAATCACAATGGAAGTGAATTACCCCCGGATTTAGATGATAATTTTTTGGTTGGTTATACCTTTTGTCAAAGACCTTTTGACTCATAAACAGGTGTAATGACTTTAATTCCCAACATCTGTATTCAGTGTAGAAACATGAGTTCCAGCGTTTTCATTAGTGCATGTTGTTTCACAGGCTTTGTGCTACATTTAACAGGAACAGACTCATCATCACTGTTATTACAGTCACCTACGTGTTTCCTGCTGAGACAAGCGAAAGCACCTGCTGTGAAAAAGGTTGTGTCAGGTCATGTTTTATGTATTTTGAAGTTTGGGATTTGCCGAAGGACTCCTCCATTGCTGAAGCTGGTTTAGTCAAAAACTTTTTTGTTGGCAAGTCAGAAATTGTAGTTGACAGTGTCAGAGAGGTGGTTCATAATAAGACAAAAAGTAGGTTTTATTTCTTTACAGTTAACCCTATTTGGTTATAGATTTTAGTACTTCGAAAACTAACAACTGGTAGTACTTAACAGTATAGTTTTTATGAACGTGTGACTTTTTTGTATTATATTTAGTGACATTTTCTTGTCATACATTGTCAATTTGATCACTGTTTTTGGTAGTAGGCTGAACTACTGTTTCAACTTTTCCACTTTCTTTTACTTAACATTGGACTAGATGACGTTTGACTGTAAATAATATCGAAACAGTTTGTAACTGCACAGAAGTAGGTTTTCATGTGTCTAATCTATATTAATTATGCATTTTTCAGACTTTATTTTTGCTCCCTACATTTTAACACAAATATCTGTTTTTCCCACTCCTCATATTTTCTAAACTTTAATTTTAATGACTTTGAGGGAGGGGGGGTTTGCATAATTTCGCACCATCCCACCGTTAAGACAGTTTTTTTTACCTAATTGCATGAAAATGGTATATATTAAATAATGTAAAAGACATAATAAGAGTCCTTTATCATTGTTCCTGCAGGAAAGAAGTTGTATCAGTGCTGCAGTTTTATCACATACACTGCATCATATGTTATACCTCTACAGGAGTAAAGAATGTGTTGACATCATATCATCATAAGTATATTTTATCTGTCACGACTACAGTCTCATCTAGTCTAATCACTAATGTTTGTCAGATGAAACTGCTCCTGCTAATTGAAGTGGTGGTAACAGAGATCAGATTCTGTTCTCCTTTAAATGTAACATTTCCCCTGAGTGACATGTTCCTTACTATGCTAACATATGACACATATTACACATTGTACAAACAAAATAATACAATGTATTATACATTTCATAGAAGTAGGAGAGATGCCCAGAGAGTGTTGCAGCCCAACACCCAAGACATACATTTGGTCCTTGAGTATGATAAAAAATCTCAATATAGATCACTGTCATACTCTCTAGTGGAATCAGTCTTATTGCTTTGCAGCACAGTGCTGTAAACAAGAAGAGTTACATGCTGCAGTGTCAAGCTTGTATTCATTGTGTACCTGTCAAACCAGCAGAAGTGAGAGCGGAAAAACACAAGCACAGTGACAAGCCCTGAAAGGGAATACAACGTTAGACGGTTTACAGTGAGTTATGATGCATCCATTCAAAGTGAAATGTTTTGCTCTTGTTTTCTCTACAGAAGGAGATCCCCCTGGAGAAGACACCCATCGGTGCAAACCAGCCAGGCTCCCTCGACTTCTCCTTGGAGTCCCTGAACAAGTTGAACCACAGCAGCTCGAGCAGCGGTAGCCTGTATCCAGACACCGCCTTAGACGGACACAGAGGTGGCTGCGACCCCGGGAGCAAGAGCGGGGAGGACTGCTGTAAGGCCGACAAGCCCTGCCCTGCTGGCCTCTCTGCAAAGCCTGGGGCCGATCAAGCCGGTTCCCTCAGCGACTCACTCTACGACAGCTTTTCCTCCTGCACCAGTCAGGGCTCCAACGACGTATAGGGCTATAGCGCTCAAGTCCAGTTCAGACAACTCCTCTTGAGTCCTTGCACTTGTTGTGTCCTTGGGCAACTTCCTGCCCATTTAAAAAAAATAGGTTTTCCTTGGAGCTGCTTGGGATTTTACCTTCTACCAGTTTCATGGTTTATAAATGATTCTTGTTTATGAATGCATTCATTGTTTGGATGTTCAAGGGTGCAGTAGACCTTTAAGCCACATTTCCACCAGAGAAACTTTTCCACATAAACCATCAACCTTTGGAAAAGCTCAAGAAACTTTATATCATCCCCCAAAAACAGTTCCTATTCAGGGAGTAGAACTTTATGGTACTTCAGGAACTTTTGTGGGGGTATTTGGAATTTTGAACATTTATAATCGGTCAGTTCTTGCAGAATTTTCAGGTCCTGATTTTAAATTTGAACATTTATTGTCACAGACGCCCAAGCTAAAGTTTCATGAGTTTATCTGAAAACGGATGAAATATGAGAGGCCGAAATGCATGTACTAGACTTAATTTAAAAAGTTGAAACACAACTCAAACCACATCAGTTCAACTATTGCTCAAATGTGGCACTAACACCGTTGACTGTTGCACTTTGACATTTTCCTATCGACTTGTACCGTCAAAAATGTGATGGATGGGCCAGTGATGAATTACAAAAATTACTAAGAAGAAAATGCAGTTGTAGCAGACTAATTTATCCAATTTTTAGGGCTTATTGGACCATACCAGAAATCCACACATCAGCTATCTGAAGGAAACTTTGAGTTCCGACAAGTAGTTTTCTAGGACTAAGTGTTTGTGGTAGTTTGATACTTTGGTTGGAAACATGGCTTTAGGTTCGATCTGCATGTAATTTAGCATCCTGAACATCCAAAACCTTCTCCCCTTATTTCGATTTCCAGTGAAAAAACCCCAAGGTCTGTCTGTTTGGCTTTATTGGTCTTTAGAACAGCCTGGGACTAACAGCTCCGCCCTCTCTACATGCAACACAAAGCACTTAGTGGAGCTGGTGACACCAGGACAAGCCTTCACCCAAACCTGAACTTAAACAGCTTGACTCTGGTGGACAGCAATACAAATGTCGTCTCGCTGCAATTCCCTTCACTGAAGAACTTCTTATCATTGCACTGTAACTAATACTGTACAAAGTTTGAAAAGAGTGTAAAGTGAGCAGTGATAAGCAGATGGACAGAGGTGGTTTTACTCTGAAACTACATTGTGGCTCCAGTGGCATTCCTGGTAACTGGGAAATTAATTTTCAACACAAGCTCTCATTTCTTGTTGTGCTGCTAAGTCCGTTTTTTTCATCAATGTTGCCCTAAAACATAACACCTGGTTTCAGATTTTCTTTCTTTATTATGTCTTTAATGCAACTCAAGCCATCCCAGTTACCAGGGAAAAAAAGTTGTCGTATGTTCCTGCAAACCGTTGATGCATCATTGAAGGATCCACTCTTCCTCAGTGGTTAGTCCTGGATTTGAGTTTCTTTTTAAGCAAGAAAAGCTCTATCCACAAATGTTGGTATCAACATTTTTTGACTCAAAAACACATCCATGGTTTGCAGGACTGTGAACAATTTTTCCTGGTAACTGTGGTTGACTCAAATCAGGATGTACATTTTTTTTCTGTAAAACTTTTCATCTGTGGTCTTTTGAGCAGATCTGCAGCCAATACTTGCAAAAAAAAAAGGTGTATTATAAAAACTGTGTTTCAGATGGTAAAAAGTAATCACCACTCCGCATACAAAAGCAAGCTTCAAATGATCTGAAGGTGTCGACTGAGGTGAGGCGTATGGGTACGTTAGCGTTGGTGCATCAGTGACTTTTCAGCTTGAACCCACCCAGCGTCATTTTCAGTAGCTCAGGGAACATACTGGACTAAGTGTAGATTGTAAGAATCTCAGCATCAGGAAATTATTGTCACACAAAAAAACAGTCAAGTTCATCTTTTGCTTTTGTGTTTTTAATGTAAGAACCCAAATGGTTGTAGTCTCATGTAGCATAGTATCCCTGAACTCTCCAACCTCAGCTTTCCTTTCATGGTTGTATATTATGTTGTGTATATATATATATATATATATATAAAGCGCTATAAGTTAATATCAGAATGGGCATTGCTGATTTGATATATGCAAGTGAAATGAAATAAAAGTATGTAAATTGTTTGCCAATCATTCAACCAAGGTTTGAAGTCTACTGTTAAAAATGGCATGTAACTTTTCTTATGGAACCCTTTCGGGGGGTTCTGGTTTTACAAAAAAAAAAAAAAAAAGTAATAAAAAAGAACAAAAAAACAGTTTATTTTGATCAAGAAGAGCTAAACTATTTTATCACTTTATTTTAAAGACATATTTGAACTGTTAGGTGAATTTATGCCAAATTTCTATGTGGAATTTCACCTGCTGGTGCTAATCAACAGAGCCGCCTGTGTTTCAAGTTTTCTATGAAACTGTTAATATTGTATGAAGAGAGTCTGAAGAGGACTTGTGTATTTTTCTAGATGTCCAGTATTTATACCCACATTTTGTACTGTCAGACTGTAGTGTGATTGTCATGCTTCACCTTTCTCCTTAAATGTTCCTGGTTCCTTTGTAAAGAGAAATGGTTACCAGCAGTGTTACTTTGGTAATATTATTATTGTTGTTATTGTTATTATTATTATTATTATTATTATTACCGTGTGCAATTTTGTCTGTTACACTAGACTTTAATGCTATATTTTATGTAACTATTTCCTAAATAAATATGAGAAACTATTTCCTATTTCAACCCGAGCTCCGTGGTGTGCGCTTCATGCGTCTTTCACGCGCATCCGTCGCGTGCGTCAGCGGATGATTCATTCCCTTCATGCTTTTCACACGAAGAGAAAGGTTTGGAGGAAAACCCGAAAACTGTCACCCCTGAGGGCACCGTGTGTAATCACGGCTTCCCACTCACAATCTGTCAGGGAGGGGGGGTAGGAAAGGGGGGGGTCCCCGGGATGGGATGGGATGGAGATGAAGCCCAAGACCAGGACGGTGCGCTCCGAGTCCGCGCGCAGGGATTTCCAACTATTACTCCCCTGACATGTAATTATGTGAGTATATATACATGAAAATACTAACTTCATGCCCACATTACCTCTTTCTGCCTTTCTTTAAAAACGCTGCATTTTTTTTTATTAAACAATAGCAGAATCTTTGACCCCTTTCATTTTTTTCCCATGCCTGTATGACACTAAATCTATGTTTTTATTTATTACGTGCTGAATTTGCTGGAAAAACTGCAACTATAAATACATCTACTTACGCACTGTAGCTACTTTCAAATAATGCTTGAGTTTTTCCATACCTCTGCGTCTCAGAAGCAAATACTGCACTTTTCACTCCATGAAAAAAAGACAGTATACCATATCACTGCAATATGCAAAGTCTCTCTAATTACTTCCACGTTGAAGAACAGCTACAGTAAAATGACCTTAAATGTCATTCATTAGTGAAAAAGCAATCAAGTAATGTTCTATTGTAGCACAACACTTTGCCGCTGCAGATTTCTTACAATTAGATGAAGTACATTGCGCTTCTAACACTACTTTTCCACATGCAGTAGGCTTGATTTCCAGACTTTTTCTATTTTTTCATCCCTCACTATTTCTCTCTATTTCTATATCACGAGAAATTGATAAGAGTAATTCAATTCGTATCAACTCCATTGAAAAACGTATCTACATATAAGATAAATAAGAATTTAATGGTGACATTAATGGTGATGTTTATTCTCGGAAAAGTCATGACTCACTGGTTTGACAGGATTTTACGCTTCTTTAAAGAATAAAGGTGGAAAAAAAGACACAGACTTAAACCTCAGCACCTAAAATCAAGAAAAATGACACATGCCTTCCTTCCTTCACATGACATTATTCGCTTTTTCATTGTGTCATGAAGACAAACCGGCTCAGATTTGAAATGCCAACTGTGCGCCACTGTCACGTGGTGCGCTTTATGATTCTCCTGCGCTCTGGATTTGTCTCCACTTTGCGCCGGAACACCAGACTACACGCACACCAGCCACGCAAACACCAGCGCAGTTTGCGGAGCTTCTTTTTCTTCTTCATCCTCCTCTTTCTCCTCTTCTTCTTTTTTTCCTCTTCTCATCTCATCCAGCCGAGGAGGAGGATGAGCAGCGCATCAGCAGCGTCCGGGCTTCTTCCTCCCCATCCTCATCCTCACCCTCCTCATCTTCTTCCTCCTCCTCAGCGGTGGTTTATCCTCCATGCCTTCGCCTGAATAAGTTCACACGGTCTGATGTTTCCTCTCCGAGCCGCTTTTGGGATAGGATGCGTCTTCTCGTTTTTGCGACTTTATTTGGAGTCCTTTTCGACGCAGGTAGGTCTGGAAAAAAAAGAAAAAAAGAAAGAAAAGAAAAGAAACACACCCGCATCGGTCAGTCAGTCAGTTATGTCATTTTTTTTTTTTTTTTTTTTTTTTTGGCTCCTCACATTCAAACTTAAAGTGCATGAGCTCACATTTGGATAGAAAACCTACATCTCACCTGCTTTTCATTCCATTTTTACGCATCAGTCAGGAAACATGCTCCTGAAGCTCTCCAACTTCTCACATGCCATTCCAGTGCACAGCAGTGATCCTGATGGTCTACACCCTTGGTCATCTTTTTGCTTTCCTCGCTCAGACCTCATTTATTCCACCTTAAGAAAAAAAAAAAAATCACTGTGCAAACCCATCTGACTGTTGTTTCTTGGGTTTGTTTCCTTTAACTCAGCTGAGACCCTGCACTTATCAGTTTTCTTTTCTTTTTTTTTTATTCATTGCATGGTTTTGCTTTAAAAATGAACAATTTCTTCTTCCTCCTCTCCTCATGATGGCACTTTGCTGTGTTTTAGATTAGAGTTCTCGGTCATGCATTTTGCATGAACTTGATATTCTCTTCTCTTCTTTGATTTTTCTTCTTCTTTTTTTGGTTATGTTGTTTTGCCTGCGGCTATCACAATGAAATCCTATTTAGATGATATTGCTTTTCCAATTGTCTACCTCCACACTTGGATGGAGAAGGTGCATTTCCCTTTATCAGCCCCAGTTTATTCTTATGAAGCAAAAGGATAGAGTTAAAGTCATGCCTGATAAACAGCAGTAAGACGTTGAATTTTCAGCTGCAGTTTGACATATTCCAGATCTGAGGTGGTGATGAATGGAAGTTTGAGGCAGTTTGCTTTGGTTGAGGTAATTAGCTCAGGGGGGGGAGGCTGTGGCCGTAGTGTTATGTGTGGACCTTTATCAGTGGTGGCCGCATTTGATGGCGCCTTCGGAGTCAAGATTAATGATTGGTGCCATTTCAATAATTACCCCAGTAATATCTGTCAGTGGGAACAGATAGCCTGTGTTATTTAAGGAAGGAAAGGGCGGACGTGTTTGCAAGACTTGAAGTTGGTGATTTAAAGCCTCAGTCTGATGCAATCATGATGATATGGGAGACTTTAGTTCACCTTATTTCTATGAAGATGTCACTTTTTGACCAGTATTGGCAGGGATATTGTCGCCATTCAGCTGGTTCTAATACTCTATAAATTCATAATGAGGTTAGACAGAAGGGAAAAAACAATGCAGGAAAATTGAATTTGCAAAAACCAAGTGATGCATTGTATCTTATCTTGAAGAGACAACCGACGTCAACATTTTTACCACCTTGGGGGATTGGAATACACACAGGCCATCGCTGCTTCTGCCTCTGTTTGTGTTGTAAACGCAGCTTTAGCGCCCATAAAACCCACAGGTTAAGAGAGAATCTTAAAGGGCAAATCTGATGTTTTTCTTTACAGCTTATTCTCACCCATGTCGACACTGGTTGCACATTAAAAAAAAAAAGAAAAAAGAAAAAAGCCTTTTAGACCAGCTCAGTAAAACCTCCAGTCTTGACTCTATGCTACTGCTGTCAGAACCATACAGAAGACAACATTAACCTCTCACAGAGTACTTTTTTTTTTTTTTTTTTTTTTTGGAGCAGTGAACAGCATCAAAGGTAGCTTCACAAAAGAAAATCTATATAAGGTGGAAAAAACATGAAAAGTCTAGAGTGGAAAAAGAGTAACTGGCTGCTGTAGGGCTGAGTAATATGAATGGGAAAAGAGAGAAATGTGTTTAGAAGCTGCACACAAAATAAATAGAAAATGGGCTAGTGAAAATTATTCGAGCTTTTCTACTCAAGTTACTGTTTTTTATTGATCCAGTAATTAACAAGCTAAAGATACTATAAGCTGAATCTAAAATATGACAGAAAAGTATCAAATCTTCCACCGGAGAAAAGATGTAATCTTATCAATTGTGCCTCCTTTGTGACAGGAGATGCCCTTCAGATCCAGTGCTACCAGTGCGAGGAGATGAAGCACAATGATTGCTCCACACCAGAGTACATCGTCAACTGCACCGTTAACGTGCAGGACATGTGTCAGAAGGAGGTCCTGGTCAAACCCGACGGTAAGCAGCATTGTATCTATATGTTGCTGAATACATGGAGATGTTTGGGTCAGTAGTTTCTATTAGAAGTGCATAATACTGGACAGGTTCTGTGATTTGTATTCAAACAGACAGGAATTTTCACCACATGAAGCCTGGTAATGCCAGAAGTGGAACCATGCAGGGCTGTGTTAGTTTTAGTCTAGTGTTTGGAAGACACTGTTGACTAAGTACCTGTTTTTTTGGCAGATCTCCTTCTTCCTGTAGCCAGGAGACATTGTTTTTGCAGCCAAATCCTCCTCTTGCTGTATTTTTTTCCTCGTTATTTGGACATTTCCAGGTTGTTGTTCTGTAATAAGCTGTGTACACAGATCTTGCATGTCACCCACCAACAGCGAACCCTTAAATCACAGCAGCCATGTTACATCAGACAGACTACAGCCCTTGTGTGAGTTTTCTTTGTGTTTCAGCAGCAAATACGTAGTAACAGGATGTATCTGAGTACATGTGTCATGTTTACTCTGTCGTGTGTGTGTGTGTATGGTAATGAAATGCTGAAATAATTCATCTGTAGTTTATATACATGAGTCATTCCATGGAAATGGCACATTTTGAGTCCCTCTCTCTCCTTTAAGTGTATTTTAACTACTGGGTCACAAAAATCTATATTTTAACAACTTTACATCTACAATGAAATGTGTCCTTCAATACAATGTAAAAAACATTAATAAATTTTTTTTTTTTTATGATAAATTATATTGCTTTTTCTATCGACAGCACATATATTTATCGGTATCAGTATCTGATCTGCAGAATCTACATTTATTCAACAGTGTGTAAAAACAATAAAGCGGCGGTTTCCTCTCACAGTATTTCAAAGCAATTACGGACATTTAATAAAACTATTAATTACTTAATTATTATTAATTACTATTATTACTAAACCTATTTTTTAAAATTTTATTTGTAATTAAATGTATTCAAAAGTATAATCTTTTTTTATTTAAATAACATAAAAAATATTGTTTTTGCAAAGAATGAAACAGAAAGTGGCTTTTTTTTCCCTCATATGAACCTTCAGAGACCTAGTTTATTTAATTTTTCTATAGTATTTCTATATTGGTCAGAATACAGAGTCAACCATCATCTGATTTAGGAGGACCTCAGTCTCATCTGCTTCATTTACAGCCACAATTTCCTTGAAAAATAATAACAGGGTGAAATATGATGTTTTAGTTTCTTACTCAGAACCAATTGCAAGTTTTTAGAAAATGTTTTAGACGTCCAAATAAATTACTGTATCTAACCTTTCTGAAACTATTATCCACTCCACTTTATTTTTTTCAAAGCATATGCATGGATTAGTGGTTCAGGAACTATTGGACATTTTTGCAGAATAGCCATTTAAGCCCCAGATGGTGGTCTCCATTTTACAATGTTAAATAAACACTGAATCAGGAACATGGACTCGATATAATTACTGGACAGAGGGACTATGACATCTCCTGTTAATTGTTTTCAAGTAAACAGTTTTAGCCGTCATTGTATGTAAATTTGAGTAAAATCATGAGCTTCATCAAGCACATTTATAACATTTTCATTGTTTGTCAAGAAAAAAATCTGTTTATAATTCAACAGAATCCCTGACAGTCCAACCGAGGAGCTGTTCAAGCTTTCACAGTGGTCATAGAGCTTTCTATTTAACATTTAATTTTGATTAACAGAGGAAAAACATGAGGAAAAAAATCAATCACCGAAGCCTTTGTAGTAGCATCTAGTGGCTGTTAGTGTTATTACACTTCAATAACCTAAAGTAGTGGTTTGGTTCCTTTCCTTCATTGAAAACTTTAATTTATTTATTTGCAACTATCTAAACTAAATGACAAAACTATTAAATAATATGACTTCGACTTAATTCTGTCTCAGTCGCTCCATTTAGATAAAGAAGCCATATTTGCTCTGTAACTTTAGCTTCAGTTAGCCTATTAGCCAACATTAGCAACTTAGGAATGTTAGCTCACAAAAACAATAAAATTATTTAATAAGAATGATTTGACATATGTAAAAAATAGTTATAAACTTAAACTGACAAGACAATTGAAGTACTGGTAACAATAAATAAAATAATTACATTAACTTAAAAAAAAGGAAAAAAAAAGAAGTAAGATTATAGCCATGTTTAGCCAATCCTAACTGAAAGTTTATTGAAAGACAATAGTTTTAATTTCATGTGTTTTGGGCACTCTCTACAAAAACAAATTATCATGTTTTTTTGTTTGTTTGTTTGTTTTTTTAACGTAATCTTCTATTTCATAGCTGATTAAAATAAATATAAAACTTTTAATTAGGCCTTTTGGTGACAAGAAGCAGCTACATTTTTCTAAGTGTAAAAAATGAATAAAATAAATCAGGTTTTTCATTATCCAAAGGCAATGTTCAGTATTTCGGTAAATGTTGATTCAGGGCCACGTCAACCACCCATACATTTAATATGACCCCTTTCTATTCAAAGACCACCATAAATTGCAATTAGCATATTGACAAGTGAAAATACCTTCGACTGTAAATCCACCTCTGAGTCACTGCTTCTCTTTGTAAATGTATCTTCAGATCTTTGAATTTCTGAGACTTGAATGGTATTGAATTGATATTTAATTCTATCGAGTATGAAATGTTAAGTCAGAGACTGGAGGATGAGGTCGCTATTTGTGTTATTTTTATCATTATCTTGGAAATTCAGTCGTTAGATCTAAAAGGTGCTGGTGATCAGACTGCTTTATTACATATCCATTATCCCACAGTTCCAGCTTGTAAGGCCATATATCATTAATAACTGCCAGATCC
Organism: Maxillicosta whitleyi; assembly: GCA_029822895.1. Lineage (NCBI taxonomy): Eukaryota > Metazoa > Chordata > Actinopteri > Perciformes > Neosebastidae > Maxillicosta > Maxillicosta whitleyi. The sequence continues at coordinate 981,822 of JAPSES010000124.1, read as the reverse complement.
TGTCTGATCTGCTATTAATGAAGTTATACCAATATTGCACCGACCCTTTGGCGGATCTGGTCGTGTGTGTGTGTGCGTGCGTGTGTGTGCGTGTGCATGTTTTCTTAATGATGCATTTTTATTATGAACCTACTAATGGCTAAAATGATTGCTAGAAACTCTGAAGCAAAACAAGGGCAAATTGCATTCAGGTACAAAATTTTGCAGACAAGTTTACACCAGCATATCATTTGCACAAAAGCTTTTGTGAATAGATACAGAAAATGCACGCAGACATTACCCCGTTCTCTGTACAAATAGACATAATCCATTCTTTGTGGATCCAGCCTTAAGTATTTATCCTTAGTCTGTCTCTTTACATGCACAATCACTCAATTATGTCTGTATCTACTTCTGATACATTAAATCAAGATTCTGACAGACTGACATTATATTTAGCGGAAGGTTAGAACAAGCCAAGGACAAAAAACTCATTTTTAGACCAATGTGGATTTACAGAGCCATGTTACACAAGCGCAGGTCAAAGTGTTTTACATGAATAAAAGGATCTTATAGATTTAGTATGACTTTCTGACATCAATCTTTGCTAGTTTCTCCTTTCACAATCTTGCAAAGATTCAATCAATAAATACAACCTGGTTAGAAATTGTACATTTATAGGACTATGAGATATGTCCTCTCTGTGGTTCCTCTAAATTGTCTTTGATATAATCCAGGATAAAATCATCGAGGATTGATGGTTCGAGTCTGTGAAAGCACAAGCAGGGCCACCAAAGGCACCCAGGGAGAAAGTTAGAGTTCCTATTTATCTGTAGAAGAAAGGTGACCGTCTGGAAACCAGAGACGGAGCCGCAATCAGAACACATTCGACCTCTGAGCAGCAACTTTTCTTTTTCTGTGCCTGCTCAGTCGAGGATAAACTGCATTAAGAAGTCACTTAAGCGCCGCCAATTTCCTTGATGTACAACAGGGCAAACAATTAAGGGAATAGGGATGTTGTCGGGGGAGGGGCTGGAGATGCAGGCGTAAACAATTCTCACATCACTTTGGAAATGATCATTGTTATAATGTGACGAATCAGCTGCATGGGTGACATTTCATCTGCACGCTCTGCTCCTCCAAAGTGACTCTAGCCAAATAAAGAAATCATTTGTCCTCTTTTCTATCCTTTAAATATCTTTTAATCCCCACACGTGTGACGAACTGACCCGGGTTGAAGCCGTCTACTGTGATTTCAGTGTAACCAACATCATTATCTTTTATTTTCTCGCTTTTACTCAGCTTCAAAGGCGGAGGAAAGCACAGACTGATGCGTGGATAAACTTGTACACCTACGTTTCATTATGAACAAATGGAATGCCTTCTGTTACCTTTATATTCTCAGGAGATGGCTCAGTGTTTTGTTGTGCTGCTCCAACACCACAGCCTCACTGCACCACTTTATTTCACTCATTCATCAAAGAGAAAAGACTTTCCATCAGTTTCCTGTGACACAACAGTAGATTAGCCCACGCTGCCTCCCAGAAAATAAAATGCTATATCATGTACGCGTGATTCATAGGCGTCCGAGCTGCACAGTGCCCCAATTGTTCGACCAATGCAGGGATTGTTGATATATATAAGATTTCTGATTGTTTTCAGAGAGTAAAAAAAAACTTCTAGCAAGGTCAAGCAACGCAGCAAAGTGACTCAGGGAAGATGTGCAGATTTGCTGTGATGGATGTGAGACAGCAGGTGGCCTGTCGCTTAGACACTTTTTATAATTAGAAGATTACGTGTTCAGTGGCTGTAGCATAGTTTTGTGTGCTGCTGCTCTCCTTGGGTAAGACGTTAACCCGTTAAACACTGGGCTGTTTCTGGTGGGAATCATTACATCGTAACACAAAATGATGGGTTAGCCCACAGCAGAAGATTCATTCATTCATTTAAACCAAGTTATAATCAGAAAACAAACACAGGTGAGATAAAAGTCATGATGTAACCTTTACTTTGGCTGGTCCAAACCTGAAGTCCAACTTGTGTCTTTGAACCTTCCCTTATGTCCACATTTTCATTTGATTTCAATGATATTTACTGTCAATTTTCAATGTAGGAAATGTTCTGCTCTTTTACCATAAGTAAAAGCAACCCCAGGCAAATACAAAAACAAAAAAAGAAACCTCAGAATAAAGTAAATAAATAAAAAAATGCAAACAGAGGTGAATAAGCACTTCTTCTCTTTGCCTCAAACAGGCCAATAACAGATCGGTAAGGGTTAGTCTTCTTCTGACTTTTGCATTTGTGAGATAGTGACAGAGTTCCCTCCACACCACCTACTGTAAACAATCCCCTAGGGTGGGATAAATAAAGTATCTATCTATCTACAGGGCCGAACCCTGTAACACCCACTTGTACTCAGGCATGGGCCGCAGTATGTGCTTGTGAACGTAACATCTGTGGGAAAGGTGTGAATGCATCCAAGTACAACGCGGACTCGTGTATGCAGTGTGTGAAAGTGCCCTAAAAAACAACAGTTTCCTGCATCAACTTTCCTTGTTTTGAAGCAGGACATGCTGTCATCACTGTCTCATCCTCTCTGCTCTGGTGCACACGCCACGTAGGGTAAACAAGTGATTTGATTGGCTCATCTGAGTGAAGCTATTGGAGAATGTGCACCCACTCCCGCCACCATCATGAAAATGATCTATTCTTGTGAATTTATCAGAGATTGGTCACAGGTCCAAACAGAACCATCACTGGGTCCAAGTCCAGACCAAGGTCCACCATTTGGTGATGCCTGCTTTAGATAACTGTCCATTTTAACTCTTGTTTGTATTGTGTTCTAGTATCTGACAGTTGGTTTTGTGGTGTTTTTAGCTGATGTTCTTTACGTCACATGGTAACTGGGTTTAAGGGCTACACCTGCTTCTATTAATGTCCTACCTGGAACATCATGGTAGATGTTCAGATTCTCCAGTCCATCTGTTCAATTCAGTCAGTCTATATTTTCATCAATTTGTCATATTATGTCCTGTGTTGACTGTCTGTTGAAGACATGCACTGTTACTTGAAGGGGACACATATCTGTCCATTATAGGCAATATGGCAGAAAATACGCAGTAACCCAATATACAAGATCCAAATTGTGAATTAAGACCTGCCATAGTCACGTCCAGACAAAACAAACCACAGAATATTCCCATCCAGCTCAATAAAGACCATTAAATGCAACTACATGTTCTCTACGATGATGATCAAATGGCATTAAATGAGGTTTTGCGTATATAAAACTTTTTACTGATAGACATATTTTGTGACTAAAGGGACAAGTAGTTTTTATTTGTACATGTTTTTCTCCCTTTTGCTGTGAAATTCAGAGGTTTGAGTGTTTGTACATGTGTTGTATATTACCACAAATGGTATAATAACATGGGAAAAACTCAATTGTAGTATATTTTTAATAAAAGTAGGTCATGGAAATTCTTGTTGGACGAATTAAATTCTCCTGAAATTAACTGAATCAAAACTTTTTTTTTTTTTTACTCAGGAGAATTTCATTTTGGGAAGAGTGTAAAACATAAAATAAACAATACAAAAATTATAACACCACATGAATGATACAATAAATATCCAACTTAACACACCCCGGAACAAATAACAGCAGAATAGCAAACAGTGCATCAATAAAAACTCACAGCACCACAGGATGGATTTTTTTTTTTTGTTTCCATACAAGCATAAAAATTGTAGTAACATGTTACACACTGACAAACATCTGCTAATAAGAACAGGCAGGGAGTCAATAACTCCACAACTCTTTGAGTGCAGTGCAACGCCACAGAAACAAGGCTCAGAGTTTATGTCGTGAGTCTGAGGAATCTAATTAAAACAGGAAAAATATGATTCAGGAGATGTTTCACTCTGGTGTTATGCCGAGCATGTCTTGCATCTCAGCTCTGGATGAAAGGATTGTAAACAATGGTAAAAGTAGGGGGGGGGGGGGGCTGGTGTTGTTGTTGCACTTATTCCCTCATTTATTTGGACAGCATTTTA
>JAPSES010000124.1:951479-966134 GCA_029822895.1 Maxillicosta whitleyi | reverse complement strand
TTTGTTTCTTGTTTTTGCCTCCCTGTTTTTGATTGTTAATATCTTTAAAAACCAATAAAGACAAAGTGATAAAAAAAAAAAAGTAATTTGCTGCTGCATTTCCCTTTACATTTTTTTTTTTAAAACATTAAACTTGAAAATGTATGGATACAACAAGGATAACATTTTAATAAAAAAGATCCTGCATATACTGGTGCATCCACCATTATAGAAATGTGTGTGTGTGTATTATTATTATTATTATTATCATTATCATTATCATTATTGTTATTTCAGAGTCATTTTATTCTCGGTTAAATAACTGAAGAAAGGCTATTAATAAGAACAACAACAAAAACAACCACAACCAGCATCATTATTATAGGAAGGTAGTTTCCCAGCAAGGTCGTTATAAATAATCAGGAACATTTGCATATTTCATCTGTCATCCACAGAAGACAGACTGACCTTTTCCTTCCAAGTCCAACAGTAGAAATTACCAACACCCACTTGATGAACCAGAATACAGGGTGAAAAACTGCATCTGACTTAAGAACAGAAGCCGCAGGACGTGAAATCCACGCATCACATCAACACAACCTAAAATAGACAGAATTACTGCTCCAACATATGCTTATTTCAACACAAGAAATCAATGCTTTGATGTAATTAGAAGACATGGTATTTTAATATTCATTTTTTATTTATTTAGGTACTTCTATTGTGCTATTATCTCAATTATCAATCCTTTTCTAATAGAGATATTAAACTTGGTGAAGGTTTTGTTCTTTCCACTTTAAGTCTTTTGAACTCATTTGCTAGTGTTTTATTCAATAATAAAACACAACTTTTATCATCATATGTTAATTGTTTTTCAGAAAAATTCACGTTTGTGATGTGATTTCTGTAATAATTCTATTAAAACGAATACTGACGGTTTAACAATTAAGGACAAAACTTGACTTTTCACTGCTTTGTCACAATATTGTAAGTGCATATTGTTTTTATTTCATTGTATTTTTGGATTTCCTGTTTCTGTCCTTCACTAACCTTTTTTGTTTCAGCTGCTTGTTTATGAGTCAGCCTCTTTTTCTTTTGTCTATTTCACTTTTTTTCAACGTGCTCCTCGACATGTTTACTTTTCCGTTTCACATTGTAATTTTGCATCTGAACTCCCTCCCACAGATATGTGTTATATAAATGATTTTCATTCATGTTCAAAGTTGCCTGTGAAAACGACTGTTTGTAAGAGTCAATGTTGCTCACTTCAGCTCAGAAAAGACACAGATGTAAAGCACCACTTGCGTTCAGGACTCTTCATCTCAGTGATGTTAGATGACGGTGCCTTTCATCAAGGACGTCTGGCAGATCTTTACTGTCAGCCCTGAAAGAAACCGTTTCACCCACACTTCTTGATGAGAGTTTCCATCATGCTGAGGAGATGAGGAGTGTTTCTATCAGGAGCAGCAGAGCCCAGGGCTTTTCTCAGACTCTAAAGAGACTCTCACATGAGTGATGAGTCCGCCTGAGGACAAAGGACCAATGTTCTCAGGTCTCAGGATTGGCTCTAATGTGGTAACGCTCAACGGAGCCACAGTCCAGCCCTTAAGCTCCTTTCTGATCATATATCGTCTTTATCAGTGGCCCTCTGTGCAGTGGTGGCGGTCGAGGACCATGTGATGGGAGCTAAATCACCCATATCATCACAAAGAGGTAGTTGGGTAAGATGAGGTTGGCTGCTTTGTGTTGAAAGGAAAACCAATGGAGACATAAAATGTAATTACAGACTGGACTGCAAAAAAAAAATACTTCTGTTGTGTGTGTTTTTTTTAAAATATGTGACCATGATATATCTTCTTGAGACTTAAGAAGTTTTTTTTCTACATTAAATAAATACCTGTCATGGTTGAAAAAAAAAAAAAAAAGAAACAATGCAACATTTTCAGATGTTTTAAGTATAATATCCTCGGCAGTGGGCAACTATTTTTTTTTTTTTTTTAAGTAAAGCTCTGAAACTCTTGTACCCTATATATATATAGAAGATAAAATGCATGATTGATTGATATAAACCAAGATTTAAAAAACGTACAAAACAAAAATCAAATGAAAAGAAAAAAATATTTGTCAATTGCAGGAACAGAATTTGACCATACAGCAGAAGCATTTTGTTTTTGTAAATCAGGGGTGTCAAACATACAGCCCGGGGGCCAAAATCAGCCCGCCATAGGGTCCAATTTGGCCGCGGGATGAATTAGTGAAATTGAAAAATTACTCTGAAGATATTAATGATCAAAAATGTTCAAATAAGTTTAGGTCAGACCATTAAAACACTATTATAATAACCTATAAATAATGAAAAACAGATTTTTTTTTGGTCTTTGTTTTAGTGTAAGAAAAAAAAAAGTTAAATTACACAAAAATGTTTACATTTACGGACAAGCCTTTTACAAAAAATATGAACAACCAGAAATATCTCAAATTAAATGTAATTGTACCAATATTCTACCTGTTATTACATGTTCTGTGTATTTAGATTCACTGTGCTCTGTATGTTATAATGAACATGTGAAAATGAGGAACTGAGGACAAAAAATGGCATACTTACTTTTGCATTTAAACGCAATAGTTTTTTTTAATAACACAATAGTTTTTGCGGTATATCACAGTACTTTGGAACTATTGCGTTATACCGCAGTGATTTGTATTTTTTTTTACATGTCCCTTCCCGGGCTCCTTACAATTGGGGTTAGTAGGGTTTTTATTTTTAGTTTTTTTTAGTTTTTTTTAGTTTTCTTAAGTGCTTTAGCACAAGGTCAGGTAGAGTAGACACACACACACGCTGCACAATATGCAATGCAGGATAGTCGTTAAAGACGAGAATTACGGCAATTTTCAGCAGCTAAAAATATTTCTCTTAATATTATTGCTTAATTTTGTATCAGGATAAAGTAGTTTTTCACAATATGGAGATTTTAATGAACAAATATTTTATCATCTAGTAAAGCAAGGCTCTCCTAATAATACATGGAAAGCGTACAACCACAAAAATTAAATAAAAAATAGATTTAAGTCCTTTAAATAGTGGAAATTCTGCTGCATTGATAGCATTTGACCACAGGGGGGTGCTACTTTACTCGTTGACCAGCCTTTATGCACTCGAAGAAAATTTTACAGAACCCGGAAGCGCTACTCCATCGACCGTAGCTGCTATTCATTCTGGCTGTTGCGGTTTAAATAAGTTAGTAATCAAATTAAACTTGATATCAGGGGCTTGATATCTTTGCCTGTAGTTAGAATAAAGCGGAGTAAGCATGGCAGGTCGGCTACCGGCTTGTGTGGTGGACTGCGGTACGGGGTAAGTCGCAGGAATGAGACGCTAGTTAGCATTAGCATTAGCTTGGATTTCATTGACCACATAAACGGCTGTCAAAGTTCCAGCTAACGCCCTGCTGCCTCAGCTGTCTGTTCAGCCGGAGAGCTACAAGGCTTAATCATTCATCTGGTTTCGTCAGTAAAGCTGGGGGTAAATCCTACAAATTAGCAAACTACCGTGGGCTGGTTTATTTTACGCTGGTTTTCAGTTATGCTTTATCACTAGAATTAGCTTTTACTAGCTTCAGATGCTAATGTTACTTCCTGGACTGTATTAAAAGCAGAGACCAGATTCTGTTACTCCAGCACAAACTGTATTGAAAAGAAAATAATCAGAAGGCATAAATGTGCAATTTTTTCCTCTCTACAGGTACACAAAGCTTGGTTATGCAGGGAACACAGAACCACAGTTTATCATCCCCTCATGTAAGTAATAATATGTAGTATGTCCATGAATATAATATGATTCATCAGATCAAGTAATGTATTTAGTGCAAGATAGAGACGCATATTTCTCTGCTCCATGTGCTTGTTTATAAGCACTATTCAGTATTTACTCAGATTATTATCATTAAGAGCATAGTATTTTCCCCCACTCATACACATTATAAATAAGTATAAATAATGAGTGAAAATAGGTTCTTGAAAGGTGCATCTTTTCTTAAGCTGTTATTTACCTTTACACAAACTTTCAATTATCACGAGAAAATTGTGAAATATTAATGTATGCAGTGGCAAACAGAACAAATGGACTTAAATGTGAATGTCCTTTAAAACATATATTTAATACTTTATTACATGACTTTGTTGAAAACATGTATGAGACAAAGTCTGATCACAATCTCTGCTGATGATTTTTAAATCAACAAAATAATATTTAAATCAATAGTTAAATTATTGCTTTCTTCGTTGATGAAATATTTGTGTGTGGGGGAACGGTAGCACATCTTCACACTCAAGTTACATTTCACTTATTTGTTTGGTTCCAAAAGTGCACTTAAGTGTTTCTGATTAGAGCCTTGGTCAAATTGTTATTGAAATATGCAAATGTAAACAAAGTGTATAGATGAAACAAAATAAATAAAATCTGAGTGGTGAGTATGATCAAGAATAAACATTTGCCTTTAGATTTTATCATGAATTAAGTTTATTAATGGTATAATTTTAACAGACAGGGTTTTATTTTTATGATTTTGGAACTGCTTTAAGTATAAATATGCAAATGATTTGACAAATACAAAGATTTATTTGGTAATACATAATGTGAGAGTCTTTAAATTGCTATAGATGTACTCGGTATCAGTAGAAGACCTACTGTGACGGATATCCATCTATGTAAACGTCACTCCTGTTTACAACTGAACATAGTGTGTCAGTGACTCTCCACCATGTTTGTTTCTTCATATTTATTTTGATCTACATGGAATGGTGTTAACTGTGGTCCTAAAAGTGAAATACAATTATTTTTCTGTCCTTGAATCACACAACCCCAGTCCCTTGCCAATTATTGACAGTAAAGTGTCTTATTTTCTCTCTGGTAATTATGCCTGATTTTGACTTTTTGTTTAATCATTGTTGAGTTTCAAACCTTCTCACATTTTTTCACTTTTATTGTCAGGTATTGCAATCAAAGAGTCAGCCAAGGTGGGAGACCAGGCCCAGCGCCGGATGATGAAGGGTGTTGATGATTTGGATTTCTTCATCGGGGATGAAGCCATCGACAAACCATCATATGCCACGAAGGTACTCAGGAGACATCTGTGGAACGACCTGTGTTCAGCTCCAGAACCAGACCAGCACTTATGTTATTATCTGTGCTCACTCTTAGTGGCCGATCCGTCATGGGATCGTTGAGGACTGGGACCTTATGGAGAGGTTTATGGAGCAGATCATCTTCAAGTATCTACGGGCAGAACCTGAAGACCATTATTTCCTCTTGGTGAGATGAAAATTATGGCCCACACATACAAAACAGAACAGTGAAGAAATGTACTTTAATACTCACTATGTCGAAGTTCTGACATCAATAATGATTACAATTGTGTTAGTCACAATCTGACAATTTACAATTAGGATTTAGATCTTCCTTCAAAACCTTTCAATGTTTAACTTTCCAGGAGAAGTTTATGATGTCAAGTTAATCTTGAAGACGGGGCTGTTCAAGTGGGTCCGGGAAGAAAACAGATTCATGAGTATTGTCAGAAATTCCACATTGCCTTGGAGCTCATTGGCCAACAAACAAAATGATCCCAAACAATGTATTATTTATTTACATGCACTGACTGAAGTCTGCGTTCATAAACAGTAGTCAAGATCATCAGAGTAAGAGCAGACCGTTAACCCAGTTCATTACAGGTTGAAGTTATTTCTTTGCTGATTTCAACACTGCAGATTTGTAATTATTTCCCACATGTCCAGCCTCCAGCTGTGTGCAGCTGTTTATGGCTTGTAGTTCTCACTGTTGTTTCTCTTCTGTTTACAACCACGATGAGCCCAGAGACTGAGAAGCCAAACTCAGCTGTCGTTTGTTTCTTATCCACATTTTCTCGTTCTCCTTTTTGTTATATGTAGGTTACATTAGGCAGCGAGCCGTGCACTTGTGATTTTCATGGTTAATTTTTGAAAAGCGCAGCCAAAAAAATGGTGCACAGCTGGATCAAAGGCTGCTAATTATCAATATATTCTTCTCTTACCTTGTCACAGATATTACTGCGTTGAAGTGCAAGCGGTTGGACTATTAGTGTCTATGAACCCCAGCAGGAGGTTCATGATGCAGTTGCACTATGCATGTGCTTTTACACCCACCGGAATATTATACAAACTGTTTTTGTTTTTTGTTTGTTTTTTACACACCCTGATCCTCCATTTCTGCCTCATACACTGAATGGCATGCTTCTGTTGGGTGTCATTTCTTCATATCAGATCAGATATCTTAGAAATACATCAAATCCAGAATAAGCAACCATGGAACTTTAAACTTGCACTACGCCTGCCTGGTTATAGCAGTATCTTTGCTCTTGGGAGCTCCACTTACATGTTGGTACATTGAAATCCACCTAAATGCTGCAGATAAATAGCAATTTACCTACAGCATTCAGGCTGACTTTTATTTAGAAGGCTTATTTAGGCCTAAACATACCGAGTTCTTCAGTGCCTGTCTCCTGCTGTAATACTAGCTACTCTTAGCTTTCTAAAGCACTTTGCCAATGTCAATACACAACTGGTTTCCAGATTCAAGTACACTCAAGGCACACGTAGCACAAATCTAACAGAGTGAACCTTTTAATGGGAGATTAAAAACAGGACAAAAAAGATAAAATTAAGTGATTTGCACCAAAGCTTCATAGTTAAAGGTTTGAACGACGGTCAGAATTTGGCCTCTGTTCTAGTCTTAAAATTACAATGAGGACGTTGCTGTTAAGGCTGTGGAATAAACGCAGACAGAGACAGTACGTCTGAGCTGCGTTTAGACAGTTCACCCTGAATCTGACACTTACTAGGACTTTACTAACACTAAACATGAGAAATGGAGTAATTTCAAGATGTGTTAAATATCATCTTTGGAGTTGTATGTGTTTATTACATGTGTTCATTTGTGTTCACAGACAGAGCCTCCCCTCAACACACCAGAAAACAGAGAGTACACCGCTGAGATCATGTTTGAGTCGTTCAACGTCCCAGGTCTCTACATTGCTGTTCAGGTGAGTTTCCAAAACCCCCGAACACCTGACATGAACCCACCTTCCTGCATCCAGTCCTGAGTTCTACTGGTTCTGTTGTCCTTCAGGCTGTCCTGGCGCTGGCTGCCTCTTGGACGTCCAGACAAGTGGGAGAGCGGACGCTGACCGGGACTGTGATTGACAGCGGAGATGGAGTCACACACGTCATCCCAGTGGTGAGTTTCACTTCCTCCGCCCTCCACTTCTACCTCACTCTAATGTCTTAATCGGTCGTGTGGATATGTGCTGCGTTTCCCAGGCTGAAGGCTACGTCATTGGCAGCTGCATTAAACACATCCCCATCGCCGGCAGAGACATCACATACTTCATCCAGCAGTTGCTGAGAGAGCGAGAGGTGGGGATCCCCCCTGAACAGTCTCTGGAGACGGCGAAGGCTGTGAAGGTGAGCAGCTCTGAACCCACCAGACACTCCCGTAATCGAATGGGAATGTGTATGACGCGTGAAGAAGCCTAGAAAATACAGGTCCATATATAATACTGGTTGACAAGTAAATCAATGCTCGTTACTATGACGACAGCCACTTTAGCAGATGTTAAAAGTGGTCATATTGTCAACCCAAATTACACATAATAAAGCAAAACTCCATGATTGGTTTATATTCAGAGACCAGAGATGACTATCCTGCTGTAACAGTTTTGTTTGGATTTGTTCTTCAGGAGCGCTTTAGCTACGTCTGCCCTGACCTTGTCAAGGAGTTTAATAAGTACGACACAGACGGCTCCAAGTGGATCAAACAGCACACCGGAGTCAACGCCATCACTAAGAAGGAGTTCACGATTGATGTGGGATACGAGCGTTTCCTGGGACCTGAGATCTTCTTCCATCCTGAGGTGTGTTGAATGAAACCACAGATCACTATAGTAAGACTTTACATCAGTGGCGTCAAACTCAGTTCAGTTCAGGGGCCACATTCTGCCTAATGAAGTCTAAAGTGGGCTGGACAGGTAAAATAATGGAATAATAATGGCATAATAACCTAAATAATAAATAAATAATCAGATTTTCTCTGTGTTTAAGTATGGAAAAAAAAGTAAAATTACATTATTAACCTGACCAACCATGTACAACCTTAAATTAATTAATTAATTCGTAATTTTTTTTATTTTAAAAAGGTGCAATTTAAACACTATTATATATACGCTTATTCTTAACACAACGTATAGATCAGAAATTCATAATTAACAGGCATTACACTGTCGAAACTTCACTTATTTTTCGTCAGATATTTGACGTTAATATTTTTGTTCATGTTATTCACATTTTATTCTGAAAGGATATTTTCTGAATGTAAATTTTTTCATAATTTTTCATATTAAACCAAGAACAAAATTTGGAGTTGTGTTGAGCCCCAACCTATAAAGATGGTGCCTGAAAAAGTCTGGAATTCTGAAACGCTGTTTTCTAGACCTCGAAAAAGTCTGGAATTTTGTGCCAACGTCTTAATTAATAAAGTATGGAAAAAAGTTTCTCTCATAATTCAATTTCTGAGTATGGTCAAAGTCATATAATTTGATAAGAAAGGAAATACATGAGGAAAGCATAAAAAACTAGATATGATTTCATAAACCAGTCGGTACTGGAATGATTCTAGTGAAACTTGTTTGCGTGATATCCATGGACTTTTGTGATTTTTCAAAGGTTTTGAAAAAGTGTTCTGAGTAAAACATAATTTACCATTGAATTTTGCAATAATTCATTCATACATTTACTAAAATTAACTTTTCTGTTACACCCAACAGGTACAATCTCAACCAAAAAAAATAGGCTCACAAGTATAAAACTACAAAAAGTCAACGACTGTGGGTGGGGGGGGGTTGCAGTTTTGAAAAAGTCTGGAATATTTATTTAGATAAAGAGCAAGTGCCTTGTGTTATGTTATTATTTTACTTTGGATCACATTGGGCTGTCTGTGGCCCCGGAACAAAATAGCTTTGAGACCCTTGATTGAAGTTTTTGCCCTGGAGGCCTGAAATGGACCATGTGGTGGGCCGGTTTTGGTCCACAGGCTCTATGTTTGACACCCCTGCTTTGTACTGACATTGACTTAGAAAGCCGTGTGAACCTGCAGTACTTTTGTACTTTTGTTCCACAGTTCGCCAACCCAGACTTCACCCAGCCCATCTCAGAGGTGGTGGATGAAGTGATCCAGAACTGCCCCATTGATGTCAGACGTCCACTCTACAAGGTACAAAAACACATCATCTGTACGGGAGCAGAATCCACCAGGGCTCTTACTAATGCTGTCCTCTGTTTCCCAGAACATTGTGTTGTCTGGAGGCTCCACCATGTTCAGAGACTTTGGCAGACGCCTGCAGAGGGACCTCAAGAGGACTGTGGACGCACGACTCAAAATGAGTGAAGAGCTGAGCGGTGGCAAGTTAAAGGTGAATTAATGGAAAGTCTTTTTATGTTAAATCTGCAGGGCACTGTCCTAAAACAATCCTGGGTTTGTCAAGTTTACAAAATCTACACATGTTCTTGTAGCTTTGTGGCTTTCAACATCTAGGTTTTACATATTTCCTTTTCTGTATTTATGTGGAAGAACACAAAGAATCTTTAATTTGACTAAAAACTGTGATTTATAAAAAAAAAAAAAAATGAAAAAAACTAGATAAACAATAGAGCCATTGTCCACACAATTACAATTTGTGAAATCAAACAACAACCCTGACAATTTATGACATCCTTTTTACATTTCATCTCACTTTCCAACCAACCAAGTCAAATACTTTTCAGGGATTCAAGTGTTTTTCCCCGTTTTGTGCTCACATAAACATCAACTATAAATCCACATTTCAAAGACAATATTTAAATTTCTTTACCGAGCTATAAGGAAATTTATAAAAGAATAAACCTGTGCTATTTAGATCCCGACTCCTATAAATAATCTATTATTGGCTTAATAGTTTTCAGTATTTGCAGTGAAAATGGAAACAACTGACAAATGGACAATATTGAGGTTTACTTTGATATAAATATTAACATTGTTGTCCTTTTTGTTTGCAGCCAAAGCCTATTGATGTTCAAGTCATCACTCATCACATGCAGAGGTACGCCGTGTGGTTCGGAGGATCAATGCTGGCATCGACTGTGAGTACTGAAACAAGACAAAGGCCCACACATCATACTGATGACATTTTATTAAGATTTATTTTCTCTTTCTTCAAAAACATAATAGAACGTAGTATTCTAGGAATTTGTTCTCAAAGAGTTTGAAGATAATTGAAGAAATTACAATATTAGACAATGATGACCCAAGTAAATAAAAATACACTTTTTAAATGATGATTTCATTTATGAGGGAAAAAGCTACATAAACTGACCTGGCCCTTTGTGGTGAAGTAATTGCCCCCTGATGTTACATCACAAATTAACTGATTCACCACATTTTTTGGGGGAGGACCGAATTCAGTTTCACTCGTCATATTCAATCCTGGTTACTGCCAGATCACCTGAATCAAGTAATAACTTAAATAGATCATGTCTGACAGTGGAATAGGCTAAAATGCCTCAAAAAGAAACCCTTAATGCGAAGAGCTACACAAATTTAACAACAGACGAGAGACAAAATCGTTAACATCTGTTATCTACATCATTATCTACAAATGGGAAAAAAAACTTGGAACAGTGCTGAACCTTCCTATGAGTGACCAGTCTCCAAATTTACTCCTAAAGCACATCGGTAACTCCTGTAGAAGAACCCAAAAGTACCCAGGACAACATTGAAAGACCTAATGTTAGTGTTCAGGATTGAACAGGAAGAAAAACACATAAAGAACACAACGGCTTGTCTCACATTTCCCAAAGTCTTGTGATGATCCACAAGAATTTAGGGAAAATATTCTGTGGACGAATGCAGCGTATCATAAAAAGAACATCATACCAACAGACATGACCTTAAACAGGCAGTTCATCTTCAAAAACATTCCAATATTATTGAATCGAAACGATTCTCTAAAGAAAAATGGGACAAAATTCCTCCACTGTGATGTATAAAAGGCAATGCTGTTGATCATAAGCACTTGATTGTAATTATAATTCAAAAATTGCATTTTTTATTTACTCAAGTTATCTTTGTCTAATGTAATTTGATGATCTGAAAGATTTAAGTTTGATTAATATGCCAAAATGCCAAATTTATGAAAGCAGTAAGTGGGTAAATGCTTCTTCACAATACTGTGATTCCAGGCAATAGACAGGTCCTGGCATGTGTGCACATCAGATGGTGAAATTGTAATTGAAATTGTATTGATGCTTATTTCTGTGTTTCGACAGCCTGAGTTTTACCAGGTGTGCCACACCAAGAAAGACTACGAAGAGATTGGGCCAAGCATCTGCCGCCACAACCCCGTATTCGGAGTCATGTCCTAAGCCTCGGAAGAAGCGCATTCAAGTGGAGGCCTGAGGAAACAAACAAAAAAAAAAATAAATATATGGAGGAAGAAGCACCGCAAGACCTCACACACACAACTGAGGAAAAAAGTCCCATGAGCCTTTGCACGGATGCACTGACAGGGGGGCCGTCAGTTCTTTCAGATACGAACGACAAAGCGGACCAAACGAAAGCTGCCAAAAAGAGTGGCAGTGGATTCTCGCAAATCGGAGGATAGAACGAGGTGACTCGACCCAAAGGATCCTCAATCCAGTGTTTACTGCAAGTAGGTTAATAATAGGTGATGAATCTGTCATTTCTGCGTGCCTCGTATATGTCTTAATATCACCACAGGGTTGTAATATGTCATTAATCAACATGAGTCCTGTATAAATGCACTTCTGTGTATATGGGTTGGGTTCTTGCTATATGTTATATACTCTAAAAAATGTAAACTAAAACTAGATCATTTTCCACATTAAATATATCACCTGTTTGATCCTTAAGTCATCAAATAGGTGAAGACATTTAAAAAAAAAAAAAAAACAATCAACAAATTTTATGTACCATTCCTTATTTTCTTTTTCTTTCTGTTTTGTATCTTGAGTTCCTTCAGTACCCTGAAAGAAATGTTTTCACCAGGTTTCACTGAGACTTTTTGTCTTGTAACGTTGTGACTGACCGTCACCTCTCACTTTTTATTTGTATTAATCATCTTTGAAAAACCTGTTTGATGAAAAAGTTTGAAAAAAAGAAAAAAAAGAAAGTGGTATTAATATATGAACATGCAGTTTGAATTGACTGTTGTTGGACCATCACTGTTGCCTAGATCTCAGTTATACTGGATAGCCTTGTACTGTACCAAAATCTGGATTTCAATGCTGGCATTCCAATAAATGCCCAGGAGATATGTCTTTCTACATGTGTGGTTTGTGTGTGTTATAGTGGGTATTCATCTGGAATTACATGACATGGAGGTAAACCTGCAGTGTCATAGGTTTGTGTACACTAGGAAACTAATAATAGTACAATAATAATAGTGTACAATAATAATGACCTATTCCCCCTCTACCCATATCACTGAGCTACCTCATGAAGGCTTTATCTAAGACGGGTGTCAAACTCATTTTAATTCAGGGGCCACATTCAGCTAAATTTGATCTGAAGAGGGCTGCACCAGTAAAAATAATAATAATGTTGCTTATAATAATGCTTCTCTTTGTTTTAGATAAAAAAAAAATTATATTTACGTTATGAAAAGGTTTACATCTACAAACTGTCCTTTCAAACAATGTGAATAACCTGAACAAATGGGAAAAATCTGTGTAATTTTAACAATATTCTGTCTCAGTTTAACATTTTCACATGTTCATTATAACGTACAGATCACAGCGGAACTACAAATGCATAAAATATTTAATGGGGAGAATATTGGTAAAATTGCACAAATTTATCTTAAGACATTTCAGGTTGTTCGTATTTGTTGATGTTATTCACATTTTTTTTTTTTTTTGAGAAATTATACTTCGTTTTAGTGTAAATAAATGAAAATGTTTACATTTACAAAGAGAAAAAAATTGAAGTTGTCATTATTTATATTTTATGATGATAGTACTTTACTGGTTCTAATAATTTGAGATTGAATTGGTCTGAATGTCTTATCTTAGGGTAATTTTTGCATTTCACAAATTCATCTCAAGAGCCGAAATGGACTGTATTTGGCTCCCGGGCCACATGTTTGACACCTGTGATCTAAGGGAACATGTACAATCTGCATCCTAGAGAACTTTGAAGTGTGATTACTGTGCTTTGCATCAGTGAATTTGGATGAAGAGAAACCATACAAAGCCTATTGGTCATCATGATATATAGAAATGTAAATGCATTTTACCACTTACATATGTGCTTTATTAACATAGGTGTTGGGGTAGGGGGGGGGGGGTTGTCATTCATAAGATTTATTTTTCATAGTTCAATTATTTACCATAAATTTGTTTGGACTGAGACCATTTTGTTTTCATTTATCTGGATCTCATGCTCTGCTTTTCATATAAAAAAGATAATAGAAATGGATGTTGTTTATGTGTAGCAGAAAATGAAGCTGCAACTAGAGTTTGTGTTTCAGCGTCCATCTGTTGTCTTAGTATTTAAAACGAAAAAGGCGAAGTGTCCCACACTTGACGTTACGAAAAACAATCAGTAGAGGGCAGCACCGAGCCAACGTAACGTCTCAAGGTAACGCGAGAGGAAGAGTTCACTTTGCGCATGCGCGATGATGTACTGAAATAGTGTTGAATGAATGTAGGAGACTTCTAACCAACTGTTAAGGTTTCACATTTAGGACAAAAAAACTGAGAAGACAATCGGAAGTACTTTACGCCTGGTAGAAAATAAAGCTGTAGGCTAACTATCGTTTGTGTTTGATTGTTCATCTGTTCTGTCAGTAATAGTTGTGCATAAACTGTCCTACATTTCACGTTACAAATACTAACCAGTAGATGGCAGCACTGCGTCAACGCAACGTCTCCTCAAACTAACGCGAGAAGATAAGTTAGCGCAGGCGCAGTTACTCGTCAAAACATCAACAGTAGCAAACAAGACGGAAGCTACAAACTAAACGCGAAAAGTTCGAATGAATATTTCCGAAAGAGGTTGGTCGTGTTTTAACTTGCAGCTACCGGAATTTTTGCGCGAATAATTAATGTTAAACTGAACATCTACAGTTAGTTTAATGTACTCCAAACAGTTTACTTTGTCTTCAGAAGCAGGTTAGCACGTGTAGAAAGGCTAAGATAGCTAAAAGCTAACAAGAAAACAAGACTGGTATACTATATATTACCATATTAAACAACCCTCTGCTCTGGTATGAATCGCCTCAAAATGTATGAGTTTTTTTTACAACCACATCAAATCACGTAGCTGTGTCAGTGAGGCACGACGTTTTATACATGTACAAAGTTAGAGATGTAACAAAAGAGGGTTTTCTGTCCACATATATACTGTACATACTGTAACCTGTGTTTGAATCAGACTTTAATAATTTCTTAATAACCTCTAATTCAGGGATGCCAAACTCATTCCTCTCGGGGGCCATATTCAGCCAAATTTGACCTCCAGTGGGCCAGGCCAGTAAAAACAAATCCATAGTAATAACAATTCCATTCTCTCCGTTGTCTTTGTTTTATGCCCCC
>JAPSES010000124.1:929364-951379 GCA_029822895.1 Maxillicosta whitleyi | reverse complement strand
TAAACATACATTTAATAGTGTAAATATAAACATACATGTAACAGTGTAAATATAAACATACATGTAACAGTGTAAATATAAACATACATGTGTCAGACATGAGGCACACATTCCATGTGGTTATTGCACATGATAAAAGTTCCTGGCTAAACTCCGCCCCCATCCTGAGCTGGCTCCTCATTGGTTGGACTGGCGTCCATGGGTGCTGGCCAGAGCGGTCTGGGCTGGGCCTCGGCGTGCTCCGGAGCAGGCTCTTCCTCACTGGGCTGTGCTTGTTTGTTGTTTGTGCTGCTTTTCTGTATCACTAAGGCCAGTCACAGTGCATCGGAGTGTTGCGAGCTGATGTGCCAACAGCCGCCACTTGCCCATTTCCGTCCCCCGAGGAACAATAAGGTAGCGTGACTGCACCGCGGCCCCCCGCCGAATAGGCTCTAGGATTAGATTGCTTTCGTTCTGTGCTCATGCATGAGGCGAGCAAAGGCCAGAAATCGCATATTATTGTTAGGATCCCACAGGATGCTGCAGCAGGCGAGCGCCCGCTTCCTTTTCCCATCAAAAACACTGCACCTCGACACTTACCAGTGAAACTCTGCTGGCATTCAGGCGCAAAGTGACACCCCCTTTTTTTTGCAAAACAACAATAATAAACCAAAATCCAATCTCGCAGCGGAGACAAGTCCTGTTGGAGTGACAAATGTTCAGGGGCCATCTCCGACGAGCTTCCCAACTGTTCTATTCATTACCTTTTCCCTCTCTGGCTTATTCCTCTCGGCTGCCGCTGCCATCTCTTCTTCTCTGTCCGTGAAACACACACTCCAGGAAGTGCATTTTGTGCAAACGCTCCTCCTGCTGCTACAGCTGATTTCACAAATGATGGTGAAATGGCCGGGAGAGTGAAGGGGTAAATGGAAAAAGATGGCCACCGCTCCACGCCACCACCACATTCCTGCATTCTACCATCTCATATATAACAGGATGATTAGGAAACGACAGATGGAGGGTCGACGTTAACCCTTTAACACCTGGTGTATCAGCGGTGACACGTTCTGAATGGAGGATTTATTTAAATATTCAGATAAGTTCAATCGTTCAGTCAACAGTTAAATTTACAGTCGTGTTGATAGAACAGACCTTGTTCTTTTCATACACATCTGAGCATGCTCAGCTCAAGCCCCGCCTCCTGACGAATGGGGGAAGGGGTAAAACACAGAGCAGTGAATGAGATGGAGTCACTGTTTGTTTGTTTATTTACTCTGTATTTATTGTGCTTTTTGCTCTTCCTGTTGTTTTCGATGTCGTGGAATTGTATTTATTTATTTATTTTTTACTATTTTTTTACTGAATTTTGACTGTGTAACTTTGTATGGAGTTAAACAGGTGTAAAAAAGCAGCTGAATTAGAAAAGAACCAAAAACCAAATTTAAATACTAGTTGCATATTTTAATATTATTATGGTTATTATTATTATTATTAATAATAATAATAATAATAATAAAGTGTGTAGTGAGGGGTTCTACAGCCTTAAACATATAGAATAATTGTAAAAAATAAACCGAATACTTCACATATTTCACGTATTGTGGGTTATTTTTAGAACGTAACCCCCACGATAAACAAAGGACCACTATATGTCCAAAACCTGTTTCAAATGAACTATTTCACCTTTATTCATTAATAAAATGACCATTTGGAAAAACAAAAATAGTCCTTGTTGACAAATAATAACCATAAATGTCCATATTTGGTGCTTCCACCTTTGATGCAGATAACAGTTTACATTGTTTTTATGTCATTTTACTCAGAAATGAAAGAGAAGAACTGGAATTGTACAACATCATATAAAATAGTCATTTTCTGCTGCATTTGAAAATATTAAACTGGAAAACTTATTGATAGAAACAATAGTTGTATTTTATCAATAAATGTATAGTTTTGATAAACAGATCTAACATATACTGGTGGAATAAATATTATAGAAACATAAAACATATATTTAGGTCAAACATAAATACTGTGAAATGATGGAAAACACCTGATACTGGTGGAGGTGGAACAATATATGTATTAAACAGCGTAAAGACGTTAAAAGTGTTGCTGGTTTTGCAGAGTCGGTAAAAACAAACAGACTGTGGGCGACACAGCGGTGCTTCACAGCAAGAACAGTTGGATTCCAACACCAGTCGATGGTGGGACGTCTGTGGAGTTACATGGTGTCCCTGGGTCTGCCTGGGTTCTCTCTGGGGGGGGGTTCTCTGTCCCTCCATCCAAACACATGCACTGATACGGTCATGGTTCATCTAAATTACATTTGACACTTTTATCTGAGGCATAGACAGCGTAAAGGGCCTTGCCTAAGGGCCCACCTGGGATTTGAACCAGCAACCTTCCGCACCAAAGACAGTGACGTAAACCAGCTACACAGTGACCCCCAAGTGTAAATGTTAATGTCTGTTTGTTTGTTTGTTTGTTTGTTTGTATATGTGATGAACTCATGTCCAGGGTGAGCCCCGCCTTCACCCTTAAGTATCCGAATAGGCTCCGCCCCCATGACCCTAGTGAAGATAAAGCACCTTCAGAAGATGAATGAATGTAATGTGAATGTAAAAAACTACTGCCCCCCCCCCCTAAATAAACAAGTCCAAGCAGCAGCTAACCCTTTACATAACTATTCATTTTCCCTCTTATCAAACCTCCGTCCCATGAGGAAAACAACACAAACATCCAGCCTTCCTGCCTCTTCCACTATCGCTCCCACCGTTCCGTTTCCACATGAATCACCTGCTTCTCCTCCTCTTCACATTTCACCCAATTCTGACCCGATTCCCAGCCGACGCCTCCTTCTATCGCTGTAATTCTGCGTCCACTCTCAATACGATTACCATCTAGATTAGCCTGTTTGAGGCAGATTTCCATCTCAAATTACATCCCTGCGTCTCCTCGGGGGCTACTCCATTCCAGAGGATTTACTTCCACTCCAAAAGCGTCGGAGGATTCCCCTGATGTATCAGCCCGCGCTGTTCGGGAACGCCTTCACGCCGCAGCTGACAGGTTATTTCGCTATTTTGGTACAAAATCGACCGGTGGGAAATACCGTTTTTCGAAGTATTGCCCGTTTAATCCGTCTTCAGATCGGGTTAGTCTTGGAAAACTGCACCGAGGATGTCCCGCTGAACCCGGAAAATGGAGAGTTTTATCTTCGACTCATTCTTTTTCATTTGACAGACGGGATGAAGACGAGCAGCTTCCGAAGGGCTGGGGTCTGACACCGGAGCCTCCAGTCCAGCCCCGATGAAGGCCTTTCCACTGGTGACGCCTTCATTTTCACACCATGTGACGGACATCCAGACGCCGTGGCCGTGACACTGAAAACTCCCACTTCCCTTAAAGGTTTCATTCATTTGGAGTCGGCAGCGTCACCGCTCCGCTTGGATTTCTGCTCAGAATCCGTCGCATTTGAAGGACGATAGTTTTTCTTCCAACTCTTCGCCTTCATTGCGTCGTTGCTGATGTAAAGGAGGCGTGTCGTGAGCTGCATTATGTAATAAGTTATTACACTTTGACTGATTTTTTTTGGATGACTTTTTTATTCTCTAGAAAATGTAACGTACGTAATAACAATTCTAAAGCATAGTTTATTTGTTTGTTAATTGTATTTTATTTTACTTTTGTAAAATACTAGCCCTATTGTTAGTATCACTGTATTAGCCTAGTAGCGGTACTTAGTAATTACAGTACACTACTTCAAGCGTTGAATTAACAGTGAATATTCCGCAAATTCCAGATTTTTTTATTATTAAAATTTATGACAAAATACGATGTGACAGTTTATTACAAAATGAAATGAAAAAGTTATTACATTTTGGATGTTTATTACAAAATGCGGCTCAACAGGGCGGGACTTAACCCTTTAACGTTCTGCTGGACCGTACGGTAGAACACATTCTGACTCACTGTATCTGACTGAAATACAGGTTTGACTTAATTCCACCTGTTTCAGCTCCGTCTCTACCACTGGTTCAGGTACGTTCTACTAAAAAGCTCCACTAGATGTCAGTGCATTTGGAAATAGCAGAGGAAGTTCTCCTCCTCACAGAAGCCTCTGTTTGACAGAACGTTCAAAGGTAAACTCATGTTTTCTGACATATTATCATGTTACTGAACAGAACTGTGTCATGTATGTGTATGTGTTTGTATGGAATGATAAAAAGAAAGATGAAAAAGGGTAAAGAATTTTTGCAAAATGTGCTCAACCAAACGGTTCATTTGGCACTTTATGGTAAAGGTAGAGAAGCTAAACAAATGTAAATAAAATGGAGTATTTTCTAAAAAAAAAAAAATAATAATAAAACTTCTGACCATTAATTGATGTTCATGTGATAAATTTTGATATAATATCATTATATATATTGAAATAACTTTAGAATGTTGTCTAAAAACATGCTCGACCAAATGGTTCAATTGTCCTTTAGGGTATATTTAATTGTTTTATTTCACAAAAAATGTAAATGTACCCACTCTTACGTGGGATTTTCAGTCAAATTTTCAGTTTTATATAGTTTTGTGTTCATAAACAAGAGTTATATATGCATAGAAATATCTTTTATTTCAGTTAAATGCATAAAAATCTATGCAGATTCTTAAAAGTGCATGTTTACCCTGAAGTGGAATCTCAACCGTTTGGTAGAGGTCAGTGTTTCAAAATTTATGGGGTCTGTTTATAAATTATTTTTGATTGTTGTTATTAGTGCCTCAAGGAAATTAAAAAAAAAATATGAAGAAAACATTTTTTTCATTGCTTTTTTCTTGGTGAGGATTTTAAAAGGATAAAATTAAGTCATCTAATGTGTATGAAGTTTAAAGGGTATTAAAAAAAAATACAACCTTTTTTCCCGTTTTAGGTTTAGATGGACAGTCAATAATAAGTCCTTGAACTTTTAAAGTTGCTTTGAAGTTCCACTGTTGTTTTTTGTGGGATGACACTGACCCTCTGTCTCCACCGGAGGGAATTCCATCTCTGAAGGATGAATAAATCATGTCCAGATGAAAAATAAAATACAGTTAAATGAAGCCACCCACTGGAGGTGCATGATCAGACCAGTGTGTGAGCGGCTCAGGTTGGATCTGCTCCAGACTCAGCAGGACTCCAACCGACACAAACACACAAATAAGCAGCGGCCGCAGCCTTCGCAGATAAAAGTCCGACATGAACGCAACGGTACTGAGATGTGGAAACAGACGGCCAATCAGCAGAGAGGACGAACAAACAGCATCTGTTCACAAAGACCCACAGAACGGCTCCGAGGCCAGGCCTCTGCCCCCACCAACGCTAACAACTGTTTGTTTTACATATGATCTGTTCTGTTGTTCATTCTGTTTGTTTGTTTGTTTATATAAAACCAGGTCAAACTGTATAATCCAGTCAAAATGAGTTGATGGTCAAGAGTTCCTTTGTCCTTGATAAACAGTTCCTGTGTCCTCTATAAACAGTTCCTGTGTCCTCTATAAACAGTTCCTGCATGTCCTCTATAAACAGTTCCTATGTGCTCCATAAACAGTTCCTGTGTCCTCCATAAACAGTTCCTGTGTCCTCTATAAACAGTTCCTATGTGCTCCATAAACAGTTCCTGTGTCCTCTATAAACAGTTCCTATGTGCTCCATAAACAGTTCCTGTGTCTCAGTAGACAAATATGAAAATATTGGGAACCAGTTAAATAATCTGAACAGGATTAAGTCTAAATAAGTCAATAAATGTGAAAATGATCTTTCAGATACATTTTCCACGTTCAGATCTTTAACTACAGCACATGTTCGTTCGTTTGTTTGTACTGTTGGACTTATTTTCACAGAATGCTTATTGAATATGTATTGTGTTAAATTGAAATATTTCTGACTATGGAACACGTCTTGTGTCGTGGTTATTGGAAGCATAAACGAACACTACTCCACCGTTTTTTCTCCGCACCGGGGGGTGAACTGTAGCTCCTTTAAAGCTGCGATCTGCCGTGCCTTCATCGTCTAATATCCACTCCAACGTCTGCAGGAAACCGCAGCTCTTTGTAGAAAATCCTCTGTCTTATTCACACAGACGCCTCATTTTCTTGATCCTGTAGCGTTTACGCTTTGTCTTTGGTTTCCAGTTCCTTGGGCCTTTAAAGCACCAGGCAGGATGTTGATCAACAGAAAACCTCGGGACATCTGGTTTTTTTTCCCCCCTTTTATTTTTAACCCTTTAACCCCTGACGTGTCAGCGCTGACATGAATGCAGGTTTCATGTCATTATTCATATACATTCATGGATGGATATCCGAGCATGCTCAGGTCAAGCCCCACCCCCTGTGGAATGGGGGGGTCAAACACAGAGCGGTTTATGAGACTGACTGTGTTGTGCTGAGTTTCTTTTTACTGCATTTTGGGGTTTTTTCTGAGTTTTGACCGTGGAACTGTTGTACGGAGTTAAACAGGTGTCAAACAGCAGCTGGACTGATTATTATTGTTTTGTTTTGATTTGAATTTTTGGCATATTTTTTGGATTATTTATTACTAATTTATTGTTAATATTTTATTCACATCTGTTCATTTAGCTGCTTATTTTGTTTATTTTTCTACATTTCGTTTTTTTTATTTTATTTTTTTCTTCAAATTCAATTCAGTTTGTGTCTTTTTTGTTCACGTTAATTATTACTTTGTCAGTTTATTATTCATCTTTGTTCACGTTAATTATTATTTTGTCAGTTTATTATTCATCTTTGTTCATGTTATTGATCATTTTGGCTGTTTTGATTCATTTCGTTTTCATTATTATTATTAATTTATCATTATCATTATTAATAAATTCTATATTGAGTGCTTTATTTAGTCCAAACCCGTCAAACTGCAGTTCCTCCCTTTGTCTGTTTCTGTTCTTCCACCTGTTTTGACCCTAAACCCAGTAAAACCGAACCACTGAGGTAAAGGAGCAGCAGCAGCAGCTTTAATGAACCTGAACTCACACTGAAACCCCGTGTCAGGGCGTAAAGGGTTAAAATCCTAAAAGCTGCCTGTGTTTTGCTCCTGCATCCGTCTCCATCTCTAACCAGTATCTGACCTGTCTGCTATGACGACCATTAAGGCCGAGCCGGTGCTGGATCCCTGCTGCATCCCCATCGTGCTGAGCTGAGCGCGCTGGTCTGAAGCCGCTAACAAGCTGTGCATTCAGACAGTTGATGCTACAAATGGAGCTGTGCAGTCGACCGACTCTGGAGGTGAACAACTGAAGCGCTGCTGCAGGGGGGGGGATCGGGGTGGGGGGGGTTGGGGGTAGTGGCAGATTCATTATTTGGGTCTGTGAGCGGAGCTGTCAAGGCCTCGGACAACGATAGTCCTTTACATCAGATCATCACACTGGGTCTTTGTCCTCAGTAGATAGAGCTGTCTGCTGCAATTACACCGCGGCTAATTCAAAGAAGCATCTGAAGACACCCACTCAGTTTTTCTGCTTTTAAAAGTTCCACCTTGACATCAACTTTCAACTTGTTTTAAGTTTTCAGTTAAATTTATGCAAACACTTATTTTGAAAAACTGTACGTTCAAAAATTAAATCACAACCCTGTCGACCTTCTTGGACCCAATAACTTCCTGATTCTTCAGCCTGTGTTGTTGTGTCACTGCTGTTTTAATGTTATTTCAGATTCAATCCAACAAACTCAGGGAACAATCGAGGCAACACTTTAACGAGACAAAACCCAAAACCACGGCCCTTATGTGGGTCTGGTGGTTCTAAGATCATCTATTTTATATCCTAACTTTACTTGTCTGGAGTATAATGTACTATATTATATAGATCAGGGGTGTTAAACATACAGCTCATGGGCCAAAACCAGCCCGCCAAAGGGTCCAGTCTGGCCCATGAGATGAATTTCCAAAAATTACACTGAAAGTATTCAATTCAATATCGTTTTCACCACATAAAGTGCAATTCAAGATCAAGTGGGTCGGTCCAGTAAAATAATAACATAATTGTAATAATCATAATTAGAATTTTTGTCTTTGTTTTAGTGTTAAAAAGGACGATGACCTGAAAATGTGAACATTGACAAACTATCCTTTAACACTAAAAGTGTATAATTTGAAATGTCTTGAAGTTGTCCTGTAAGTTGGCATGTGTAAATGATAAGAAGAGGCATAATATAATTCAAATGGCACATTTTTTGTAAGAAATTTCAGGTTGTTCATATTACTTTTTTAAAAGGACAGCTTTTTTTTTTCAATGTAAACATTTTCCCAATGTAATTTGAATTCATTCACTCACATTGACACACACCAACATTGAAAAAAGCATGGAGTTGACATTATTTATAGGCAATTATGTCCTTATTTTACTGATCCAATCCCCATGACATCATATTGGGCTGTAAACTAACTAAAATAAATTCGACACCCCAGATCTAGTCTCAGTTTTTTTCACTTGTGACACAATGTAATACATTTCCTTCTGTGTTTCACATGCCCGCAGTGGCTGAAAATGGTAACCATTACATGGCAGGCATCAGAAGATTATCCATATTTTACCGAGCCTATAATTAAAGACCAGAAATTTCAACTGCAGTGTACATTCCACAACAAGATTTGTATATTTATCTAACCCTAACACATCACATTTTTATTCATTAGTTTGAACATTGGAAAAATTCAATATTTGGTAGAATAAATTAATTTGAACATGCTCCACTCTGCTCTGGTGCGTCTTTTCATGTGGTCTTAGCCTGCTATATATTCACATAAAGCTACCACCAGTAGTTAACATACCCAAATTTTGTGCATAGAATAAAAACAATAATAATAATACATTTTATTTGGTGGTGCATTTTAAGTCACCCAAAGTAAAAAGCACAAGATAACAAGATCAAACAATTAAAACATCACCCTAAACATCAACATCAACCTAAAAACAACTGTAATGTACAGTGTTCAGTTAAAGTCAGTTTGAACAGATGGGTTTTGAGTTTGGTTTTGAATGTTGTGATGGAGTCTTATGTGTGGGGGGAGGGAATTCCAAAGTCTGGGTACCGAGCAGCTGAAGGCGTGGGCCCCCGTAGTGCTGAGGTGTGGTTTAGGGATGAGTGAGTAGTCCAGTGGCAGTTGAACGGAGGGTGAGGGAGGGGCTGTACTTTTTGGAGGATGTAAGTGGGGGCTAGATGATGGAGTCTTGTATGTAAGGAGGAGGTTTTTGTAATGGATGCGGCATTGATCCTGGGACCCAGTGAAGGTGGGGTCATGTGGTCCGATGAGTTGGTGCAAGTGATGATCCAGGCAGCGGAGTTCTGAATGATTCGCAGTCTGATGATGAATTTGGCGAGGAGTCTGGTGAGGAGGGAGTTGTAATAAGCAATGCAGGAAGTGACAAGTGAACCAGGATTTCAGAACTCGTTTGGGACAGTGATGGGTAGAGTCTGGAGATGTCGTGGAGGTGGAAGAAAGCAGTCCTGGTGATGTTTTGAATGTGAGGTGTAAATGACAGTGTGCTGTCCAGTGTGACGTCGAGGCTCTTGATGTGGGGGAAGAAGGGGAGAGGGAACCCGTCGATGGTGATGGGTGGGGCTGAGGTGCACCGTAATTTGATTGACTGAGCAGGGCCTCAGTTTTATTGCTGTTTAGCTTGAGGAAGTTCCTTCCACATCCAGCTCAGGATGTCTTCCAGACAGGTGATGAGGGGGGTGGGAGGGATAGCAGTGGTGGGTTTGGAGGAGATGTAGACCTGTGTGTCATCAGTGTAGCAATGAAACTGGATTCCATAATGATGGAAGAGTGTGCCCAGGGGGAGGAGGAGGTACATGATGAAGAGGAGTGGACCCAAACTGACCCCTGGGGGACACCCAGTGAAACACCTGAACACTTGTGTTCCATTAGTTACACAAATTGTTGGTGGTCTGTAGTCTGAGTGCAGCACCAGTGCTAGCCACAGTCCATGAGTAGTCAGTGTGAGATTGTGTCGAACTCCATGCTGAGATATGTACATTTTTTGCATTTTATTTGGAATCCCATCTGGAACTGATTTTTTTTTTTTTTTTTTTTTTGTTATTTTGTTTTGTTTTGTTTTTGAGTGAAATTGATATCCTTAGGCCAGAAAGTTTAAGCATCAGCTCATATGAAAAATTTAAGGTACATATACATAGTTCTGGTGCAGCTTTTCATCTTTAGTATCTGTGAAAATCATACAAATCTCAACAGAGATCTCCAGGTGCCTTCTTCTTGCATGTAATGAACATACATGCAGGTTCAAGGTTAACCGGTGCAAATAATGAGATGTTGCAGTTTGCATAACATGAAAAGCTAACAGAGTGAGCAGCCATTAAAAGCTGGACACAGCCCTTTCTGTCATCCCCAAACACTCCTGTTTGCTCTTCACTTTGGTACATTCTGCTCTACCTCCATATCACCCAGAGGCCAACCCAGGAGGCACAATTATTCAGGCCTTTGCTCAGCCAAGTAGAAGAAATTAGCCTCTTCTCCTGAACCAAGACCTTCTAACCTGCACCAGGACCTCGGGCTGCCTCTCTGACTAGGCCTGACCCCCTGTGACTTCCCTCTGCAGACCTCGTGTTTTCCATACATATGAGCCCGGGCTGGCCGGAGCCACGCTTGGCTGCCGTGTGGGCTTCATGTACCCCGCTTGGCAAAAGTGGGGCTGGGGAGCTGCAGGCGATAGGAAAAAAATCAACACCCCCACACATCTTTTAGCGCTGTGCACCCCTCCTGAGAGGATGCTGGTGTCCTCGGGCCGATGATGTGCTTCTTTTGCAGCAATTCAGTAAAAAAGAAGTCTGAGATGGTGAGGGCTGAGATGTCATTCTGTGGCATTAAAAGCTCTGATTACAAAAGTAATATTGGAAAATTAAATTTAGCAAGGACTAGAAATTGTGTAGCCTATAGTCTACACTAGAATCACTGAAGGTCAATATCTAAATGAGCAATTATGGAACAGAATAAGTAATATAATGACAGAGTACATTCTCTAAGAGCAAAGAATAAGTGTCTCATTTTATTCTTCACTTGATCTTTTCTGTAATTTTCCCTGTTCTTTTTCTTCATTAAAATCATTTTGAATCACAGGTGATTCCATTTCCTGTGATCCTCCTCCTCTTTCTCTTCATTGCCCCCTTTGCTTCGTGTCTGTCTGTCTTTGGCGTTTTGCACCTTCCATTTCCATCTATTCAGGCCAGTCAGAGGTAGATAATGAGGTCTGTGGCCCCGGCCCCTGCCTGCCATCTCCCCCTACTCATTCACTCGGAGGACAGTGTCACTTTCTCTAAGTTTTGGCAGTTTACAGTTATGAGGATGCAGCTGACTGAGGTCCACTGAGGAAACGAGTATGGGACAGTGATGGACAAATACAGGCTGAAATTACACTTGACAGAAAGTTTAGTTAGTTCATCGTTATTATCATGATGTAAAAATCTGATGGTTAAAGCATAAAGATTGGATTGTGTTTCAATGGATAAAAGCCATGTGGTCTGATGAGTCCAGATTGAACCTGTTCAAGAGTGATGGAAGAGAAATGGATGAAGTGATTACCCATCATGCCTAGTGTCTACAGTGCAAACCTGTGGGGGCAGTTTTATCATTTGAGGCTAAATTTAGATGGTGCGTTCTCAACTTTAATTCCACATTTTTGGGGGGAAAATCTACATGTGGAATGACACGCAAAAGTGTGTCAATTTTCCTATTATTATTATTATTATTTATTAATTATTCCATTAACAAAGTTGACGCACTATTGATATACTAGTCTTCCTAAGCCTCATCCACAGCTGTCTGGTTCACCTCTGCTGTATTGGTGCATCGATAATTTGCTGAAGGTAGTTAATGTGTCTTCTCTGCTCTTTACTATTCTCTATAAATATTTGTGACAATTTGCTGAAATGACTCTTGAATATAAATTAGAGCAGCTAAGGCAAGTTGAAGGTCCATCGCAGGAAAATAATCTGACATATTGTTTTCCTGTACTGGCTGGCAAGTGCCTGCGATGTAAAATCTATGTGACGAGAAAAGAAAGAAAATCCTTTAAATGGTGACACGAGAGTGCAGCATTTTTAAGATTTCCACTCTGGAACGTGATTTCACTCATTTGCGTTTTCACTCCCCAAAATCCAGATGCAGTCTTAGTGAAAGTCACATCTGATAAAATACTTTGCTTCACTTGAGAGCGTCGTCGTGTAAACTGGGCCCGAGTTGCTTCCGTTGGACACGTGTAGGTAATTAAAGCTAAAGGTTGTTTAATGAAATATTAGACTGTGTTCTTTTAAGTTCTCCTAATTGCATTTTAGAATTGTCCTCATACACAATGCTATTTATGTTGTTTCCAGTGTAATATTTTTGGAGCAGTCTCCTGATCAGGCTAACTATTAACCAAGTCTGCTCCCATTGCATTTTATTCACATTTCAATTATCCGACTTAACCAACTCTCACAAAAGTAAAAACCTTTATCGTCAGATGTTGGAAGGAATGGAAGGAACTTGGAGGATCTCCTAAATCCTGCCTTCACTCCTTGAAGGTGGGCTCGACCATCACTCAGACTGAGGCAGCTGAGAATCTCCTCGGTGCAGGGCTCTGGGTCTGGATGAGATCCGACCCAAGATCCTTAAGCCTCTTCAACACTGCATGGATCCGTGTTTTAAGAAGGTGGATTGGAGGGTGTTCCAAGTACAAGAGGATCATACTCATCCTCCTGGGAAGGTTTCTGTCATAGCATGGGAGACGAGAGTCTGACCGAGGGTTGAACCCGGGATTCAGGAGGGACAAGGAAGTTTTTTCCCAGTCATATAAAACATCAGCTTCTTGTGTTTTTTTAAAGCTAAAGATTTATCATACATTCTGTTCAAGCTGTTTTTAAATGTGTTTTGTAAAATATAAAATGGTATTTCATTAATTTCTACCTTATGCCAGTTTCCACTGATGGTATCAGCTCATCTCACTTTTGGCGCTTTTCCACTACATGGTACCGGCTCCACTCTACTCGGTATGCTTTTCCACTTATGGGACCGACTCGTCTCAGCTTGACACATTACTCCTACACGACGCGTTAATTTCATGTCGTCTGTTCAGAGAGTTACCGAAAACTAGCTTGTTGCGTATTTTTTCATCTGGATTTTTACGTCCGCCACCAAAACCTGAATCTACGTGACCGTCTATGGTGTAGTTTTATTCTGTCATCATGTGGATTCATGTTTTGCTATTTACTGTCTTCAGTGTTGGATTTTTGTAAATCACGGGTCACAGAGAAAACGGTCTGACCAATCAGTGATCCAGGATCCAGGATTTTGGAACATCGACTGAGGCGGTACTAAAAAACTAGTATTGGGTCCCAGGTTCCAGGGTCCTTTTTTGTAATGGAAAAGCAAAAGAGCCGTGTAGAGTCGAGTAGAGTAGAGCCGGTACCATGCAGTGGAAAAGCGCCATTTGACTTGGCTTGGTTTTGGTACCGGTGTGGTGCTTTTCCACTCCAGGTCTACTCCTTCAGTGTGGCTGGTCATCACAATGATGCTATGTTAACATTTTGTGAGGTCTGTGTGAATATGCTCAGGGACACATCAATTGGAGAGGAGGAAAATTAAAACTGTATATTACAAATTCTGAAATAAATATATTTTTAGGTGACAAAATAGAAGTTAAAATAGAGGCGTCTTTTAAACATCTGTGTAATTTTACTCCAACATTTAGGCTCAACTTATTGTCACATTTAGTGTCAATTTGGCTCATTTGGACCATCATTGAAGGTGATACTACTCATAGTATCCAACACAATGAAAAAAAAAAAAAAAAAAACAACAACACACACACAAAACATTTTTGAGCTGATACATCCAGTAGAAAAACAGCAGAAGTTCTCACCTACTGGCGTTCGTGTGTTTCTTAACCTGCAGTCATGTGACTCTAGTGCTCAAGTGAGCAGGATTACTATTGCAACACCCACGTCTCACGACATCTCAAGACAGTCATGTTTGGATGAACTGATTAAAAATGGTTGATTTTTCAAAGTGCAGCTCTGGCTGAACGATCAGATGACCATGTGTTTTTTTTTTATTGAAGTTCAGACACCAGATGCCATATGTGGACTCCATTGAACTCCATTTGAGAACTTAATTCTTTGTCTTCTTCTTCATATGATAGGTGGATATCCTTTTTACAGCCTGTCGACACTGCATTCCCTCCTCGTCTCCCCTTAGCCCCTCACAGTCTATTCTGTAGTGTCTCTATCTCTGCTTTATGACAGGCCTCTTACCTTGTGACTACAGATACCTGAGAGCTGGAGGCCTTATCGGAGCCAGGGCCAAATGAGGCATGGGTTGGAAAAGATGGCTTTTTCTTTATCTGTGGCCTCTCTGCTCTCCAGGCCACTATTTCATCAGGTCACTGTGTACATTCAGAAAGGAAGGGTAAACTCATTCTGTTGAACTCGGCCCTCCCTCGCCCTGCCTCACCTGGGTAGCTCCTACCCCCCTTCTCCTGCTCTTTCCCATCTATTTCTTGTCTCTCTTTGCCTCTTTCTCGCCTTTTTCCCCTAGCAGAAAACCATCCTCTCTGTGTAGTGGAAGAGGGTGCAAAAAAGACGGCGAGAAAGATTAAATCCAAGTTTCTTTCATCCGTGAACGCTTTCATCTCTTTTTTTTTTTCCAGACAGAGGGAATTATCAGCGCTGCAACCGACACCAGCTTTTGACGAGGGTGATGCTGCAAGAAGGGAGGGGGGTGAAGAGGAAGGCGGGGTGGGAAGTTCGGTGGTTGATCGGAGAATCCACTTCCTGTAGTTCCTCTTACCCAGTTTGTCTTTATCTGCCAAGGACCAGGGGTGCTCTCCTTTGTCTCGTCTCTTACCTTAAGAGCATTTGGTGCTAGCGCTATTGCAGCCACTCCATAAGACAACCCAGCGCTGCACTCTGTATCTCAATCCGACTTATAGATGGAGTCAAAACAAGCGAGTGAGAGCTAGGCCGACAGACCCCAGCAGTGACTTATTGGCACTAAAGGAACACTGCTAATCCACCTTTCCAAAAATGTAACCAAAACTAAATAGATGATATTTCTTCCCTCCCCCCTTCCGTCTGTGATACTTGGCATGACGTCTAATCTCCACTGTTCTGAGTGTTTTTTCATTAAATTTGTGTCAAGACTAATTTCGAGGGGGAATGAATACAGATGTCAGGATGCCATCGAATCCCATCGCGGGGCCTTTAATGAGATAACAGGCTTTAGTCAAAGAATTAGCGCTATTGAAAAAAAAAATGAATGAGATTAGTTCAATGGGATGTGGATACAGAGTGAAACAGGGGAGAGAGAGAAAGAGAGAGAGAAAGAGAAAGAGAGAGGGGAGACCAGAGTCATATCAGACCTGCCCTGCCAAATCACAAATCTATTTCCAACACTGGTATTAATTATCAAACTAAAGCTGCTGTTGCATATTGATTCATCGGCGTGCGCACTTGTATTATCTCCTATTAAGCGGGAAAAAAGGAGAGATTATATGAAGCCTTCGGGGGCGTTTTATGGATCCTGTGAGACTGTTAAACCATGTCAGAGACTCCGGAGCAACAAGCCGAGCTGCCTGTGTTTGTGTGAGCTGTGATGTTTCTAATGTGGGCTAAAATGCATTCTTAAGCTTTAAATTTGATTATTTTGGTGGGAATTTTTCAATTAGCATGAGCATGGCCTTGAATATGGAAACATAGACGTTTTTATTTAAGACACAAGTGCAGACATTTATATTAAAAGCTCATTCTTTAGAATGTTGACGACTCCAAATAGAAATACTGGTTATACTTACAGGCAGCAGAGCAAACAGACCCATGGTTCCACCACGTCGGTGTCTTCAGTTCAAAGGGCATGGGTTCATTTGTGAAGATGGTGGATATGAAGAGTCTAGGAACACAAGAAAGAGATGTTCACATCACAGCTAGTAGGTTATTTTAATTTAGGTAATACATTTAGTTTTGATTCACATCATCCAATTAACATAAAAGACACAATTTTAGTTCAATTAATTAATACATTTTAATATTAATGTTTGTAGGTGGATCTAAAAAAAACCCCTCATAATATTGTAAAAAAAAAAAATCTATACTTTTTGTCTACCATTTCAAAAGGTGAAAATGATAAATTCCACAACATGCCACAAATGCCACAACACACTACTGGAAGAGTGCTGGATTGACAGAAAACACTCATTGATGTTGCATGTTCAGGGTTGATTTCAACATCACTGGTTATGACTAAAGATGATGCAACTTGATCTGATCTCATTATCAACTGTCACTGGTCAAAACACGTAACACAAACTTGTGTAGGTTAAAATGGATTTACTGAACACTTTGTGTCGACAGACTCTAAAGAATCACATTAAACAGGTTTAAATAAACTCACTAGCCTAGCAACATTAAGGTTACACACAGGGCTCTAAAGTGCACTGGAAAACAAATCACCTGAATGCATGTGCCTGTGA
The DNA here is from genome assembly GCA_029822895.1 of Maxillicosta whitleyi. Lineage (NCBI taxonomy): Eukaryota > Metazoa > Chordata > Actinopteri > Perciformes > Neosebastidae > Maxillicosta > Maxillicosta whitleyi. The sequence continues at coordinate 934,907 of JAPSES010000124.1, read as the reverse complement.
GACAGAGAATAGAAAAGACACAACACTGACGTCCCACACCTCAAACATAAAAAAAACATGGCAGTTTATGTGTTATAATATCCTACTTAAAACAAGCTGTGATACATAGATTATATTATACAGTGGCACCTTGACTTATGAGAGCACCAACTCAAGGGTTTTACAAGTTCGGATCCATTGCTTAGTTGATTTTTTGCATTGAGTTGCGAGTCAAAACATGTTGTTGTAACCAATAAAAGAAAAATGTTGGAGGACAGCTAGTAGGTATTCTGGTGGTGGATCCTCCATGTCTCTGTTCACCATGGCATCTTGAGGAGTATTGCCAGGTTCCTTCTGTCAACCCCATTTTTTACAGAACCTACTGGGCTCCAGAGACACACTCTTTGCTGAGGTTCCCTGTGGCTTTAGTAAGTTAATGATTATTTAATTTAGGTTGTTTTTTAAATGTAATTCTAAATTTGATGGTTACGGTGATATTGAGTATTACAGTTATTATCTCCTGCTCTACAAAAAAGTCCGGTCACTGTCCAGAGGGGAGGAGCTGAAACGCTTTGCCACATGTCTGGAAGAGAAAAGAGGTCATCCGGGAACACGTAAGGTAATTTTACATACGTCAATATGTGTTGGCGATAAATTCAGGATAAGTTACACATAGGTTCAAAGCATGTTACTCAAAGGTTAGAAATAACCATTGGATATGCTACATATTATCTCCATGTATTTTGCCTGGAACAGATGAATGGAATTTTAATTAATTTCAATGGGGGAAAACTGATTTAATATACAACCAAACTGAGTTATGAGCTCGATCACGGAACAAATTAAACTTGTAAGTCAAGGTACCATTGTATATTGATAATATATAATCACCCACCCTTGATATGAAGATTATTTTCATTGCAGAAGGATTAAAACTACCAAAAGTCATTAAAATACTGCAATGTCAAATCTTCAATAAATCTTTCAATTTCCGTTGTCAGACTTTTATTTAGCATTAGTTTTACAAGTGGATAAGTTGTTTTATTTAGACTTTTATTTTGACAAATTAACCAGTTTTTGTTTAGTTTACGTGCAGTTGTAGTTACTTTTATTTTGCTGGTATTCCCAGTAAAACCTTAATTCACAGAACTTACAATTAGGAGGTAGGTTGGAAGAATACATGAAAGCTAATGTGATTTGTTTTCTATGAGTATGTAATGCATGGTTTCATTTGTTTTTTATTTATTTCAGATTAGTTTTAACTTGTAGTTTGCTGTTTTTTGCTTATTGAGTATGATATCCCAAGAGTTACAACCTTAAAATGGATGAATATCCAATCTTACTATGTTGTAACACTTGTAACACTATCTTCCTCTCTTCACACCAGATCATGGTTCACATCAGCACTGATGATCACCTATAAATGCCCTTAAACTATTCATTAAAAATGCTGATTAATTTAGCTCATTAAGTTAAAATTTTCCACCCCTGCAGGCAAATCAAACGGATCAAATTGAGTCAGCAAGGTAGTAAGAATATAAAATTTAATGACCCCTTCATGCAGCGATCATGGCTAACTCCAAACTGGTCATCCTGTTCTGTAGGTTTATCCAGACCTACTGTGCATATGATATTAAGAAGCTGAAATTCTTCTTACATTTCCGTTTATGATGGATGCCCAACACTAGGTTTCCCTGAAATGTCGTCTCAGCTCCTTCTGTTTCGCTACTGTGCTCCAATAGCACATATTTCTAATACATTTGCATGTAATCAATTTTTCACAAACAAAATAAAGCACAGGAATCTGGAGACCTTCAGGGGCTTGGAGCTCTTTTCTAACCTTGGCAAAGAAATCTCACCTCACATGAAACATTTTATTCCAGCCAAAAGGGAAAATTCAGTTTTGCCTCCTTGATAAAAAAGGAAGTCTGCATCTTGACATTATTATCTCCTTTAATTCCCTGAAAAATGAGAGTGGAAACAAGCAAATTTAGGATTTTACTGTCTATCAAAATCTTACAGACTGCTACTGTCGTGCCTCATTAGCTGGGTTTCAATCCACGTGTTGCAAATTTTGACAGAATTTTCAGGAAATCTGCAAAAGAAAATTCTAATTTGTGTATGTTTCTATCCACTACTGTCATTTTAAGATGCATTTCATCATCATGGCTTAAAACTTTGCCAGTTAGATGTAGTAATTCATACAATACCAGACAGCACTGTTGACTGAGGAGTTGATATTTTTAGTTGTTTTAGTTTGCCACACTTTTTTTTTTTTTTTTTCATTTCACACCCAGTACTGTCCAAAAGTCTCAGGTAACATTTCATTTATTGGTTTAGTAAAGTTATGACTACACATACATTTCAAGTCTGTATGAAGTTAGGATGGTCAAGCAGTGTAAGGCACTGCATTCAGGTCGAAATCTCCCCTAGAGGTATGGGTTTGAATCCCACTTCTGTCAAGCCCTTTGCTCAGTGAGACTTATGTTTGTGGCAATAAGCTGAGCTTCAGACAGAAAACAGTACCTAAAACTGCTCTATGCAAGACTGTCATTTTGGATTTCCCCCTTAAGGGATCAATCAACAATATTTTATCTTATTTTCAGTCTCTTATCAATCTCTGCATTAAGATAAAGTCCAGATATATGGAAAGTATGTATAGCCGTAAAAATATAAGTTTCATGGAAAAACCCGCTTCTTGTTTAATGTGACCTCCCTCTGCACTTAATATGTCTTTAACCCCTTAGTTCAGATAATATGAGATTGAGAAGAACAGAGAATAAAGGTTCAGTATATAATATATAGGCTTATTTAGGGCGGTTGATAAAAGTGGGGAAAGCCTTGGTAGAGCCACTGTTCATTTAGTCTCTTCTGGGATTTTAGGTCAATCTGTAGATGTAAAGACCCAATCCAATCTGCTTTTCAACTGCCAGTATCAGCTGAACTTGCCTCAACTCACCGTGGCTTTTTTGTGTGTTTTTTTGCTGTTTCCACTCTGTGAGAGGTGGGATCAGATATCGCTTCTAGTATGAGCTTCACCAAACTTACAAGTGAACCAGAACAATCATACAGATCACAGATTGGTCAATCAAGAATCACCGCTGTGTCAGTCCATACCTGTGTAATCATCATGAAACACACTGGGCCAAGTCAGCAGGAAATGTCAGAAAACTGAACAAGTCAGTTCTGTCTTAAAAGAACCATTGACTTGTGTCTTGACCTCTACATTCTCCTCTGAATACAATATTTAACAGAAATATTAACATACCGTTTTAAATTTGTTGCTCGAGCATTGTTGCCTTCCTCATGGCTGATAAGGACCTCACAAAATGTTTATGGATCGCTGCTATGATGATCAGCAACACTGAGGTAGCACTATACCTGCGGTGAAAAGAGCAATAATTATTTTAATTTTATTCATTTCCATCAGCTTTTCAAACCCAAACCTATAAACTTGTTGATTATTTATGACAAATCCTTGACAACTCTAAGTAAAAATCAGCTGAGTCTGAAGCATGGGCTGTACTGTATATAAAGATGGATAGAATGACAGCTCCTCAAAAGTGAAGCCAAATGATACCAATCTGCCCCTGGTGTCTACCTTCATATACATTATGTGAATTCCATGTCATTCAATGGGACTAAAAAAAAAAATTGTCAAAGTATATTTGTCCAAAAATAGCGATGCTAGACTTTTTAGGCCCCATTTCATCAAACAGGTATAATCATCTTACTGTCTGCTATTGCTCATTTATTTATATGATGTGATCCACAGTCTCATAGCCATCAGAAGAACCAACCAGGGAGTCAGCAGAAATTACATCATGTGACCCCGCAAAGATTCTGACTACAAATTGCACTGCACCAGCAATGTAACTGTCAGGTTCACACAACTTAATACACTTATTAAAACACACACAAAGAGAGAGAACACAAGTTAGTCTTTTTACTCATATATGAGGAGAAACGGACCAAATGTTAGACGTTACTGGCCGCTCTAATCCATCCTGCCGTTCTCCTCTTCTTTTTATTCCATTTGGGCAGTTCCACATTACAAACACAGGATACAACTTTCTCAAAGATAAGGATTCACAGAAACTAATCTTCCTCAACATATGTCAGGCTAAACAATAGTTAGACACATGTTAACTATTACTATTGTCTTGTTCAGTTGAAGGTTTAGTCCTTATCAGCAGACATCTTCACTTAGTTGAAGGTTGGCCTCCTTATCCGTCTTCCTCTTTGTGCATGAAACTTCCTTGTTTGAAACTGTTTCACTGACCCCTGTCCTTGGGTCAGAGTGTGGCTCTGTAAAGAATTTGTACACATTCTACACACACAGATACTTTAAGACATTTATAAGCAAATGTAAGATAACTTATTAGTATAATTATTCAAACAATAACATTTTGGAATCCATCTTTATATACTGCCTGGTGTAGAAATAAGAATAAGCCCATGAGAATTCAATAGATTGCTTGCTTTGAGTCAGGCTACCAGCACTTTACAGTTTAAGATTACAAGTGTGACTGTATTCGGGAGCAAACAACCACAGTAATGTGTGGGAAAAAACTATCGACTCATCTACTGATGTCCAGTGGAATGACAAATCCACCCAGATTGACCAAGGCGTTCCCAGAGGACGGAGGCGTTTGTTTCACACCTTTCATCAAGCGGCATTGGAAATAGATCCCCACGTACAGTACGCTCGGCATGCAAAAGGCCTGAGCGTCATCGCGAGTGGAGGGATATTACACAGTTGCTGTGACCAGTGTGTGGGTGGTAGCCAAAGTGTTGAGACACACACACACACACACACACACACACACACACACACACACATATATATATATATCCACACTTCACAAATAATGAGACCTCCAATGGTGTGACACCCATTTCACACATGGATGGCATCTGTGATTGGGAAACATATGTTTGTATTGATGTATAATTATGAGCATTGAGTTCCTCTACTTCCTCTAAGTTGGTGGAAATGACTCTGTGGCGTGTATGATTGAGTGTGTGTGACAGAGAGAAAGACAAAGAGAGCAAAGCAGTGAGAGTGAGAGATGGAGAAAGAGCATCAACACCCTGCTGACTGCACTCAATCACTTTCTTAATTATACAGCGAGAACACAAGTCGCTGTCTGTCCGGAACCAAAGTCACAAATTCATTGTGAGCTGCCATCCTCTGTATCACCTCCTCACTTCCCACCATCGCCCGTTCAGGTGTTACACAGGTAGCGAAGCTGGAAATATACCGATTATACAGAAGGTGTGAAGATTGATGTTTCCTTGGTGGTCAGGTATGGTTGGGTGGGACTCTGTGGGCTGTGGGTGTCCGTCTTCTTTTGGTTATTGAAGGAGGTAAAAGAAACAAAAAAATAAAGACGAAGCAGAGCAGGGGGGGGAAACCTGAAAGATTAACAAATTTATGGGCGAAGTGGGATGGAAATGGGAAGAGAGACGGAGAGATTGGAAAGGGGGGGAGGGCGGCGGTGGTAGAAAAGGGGAGGGAGCTGGGGGTGTGGGGGGGGGGAGGAGGGGGACGACAGGAGACC
>JAPSES010000124.1:905865-920744 GCA_029822895.1 Maxillicosta whitleyi | reverse complement strand
GAGGGACTAGGATGAGAGCCAATTCTTCTTAGTGTCAGCGATAAAAATCCATCTGATTGAAATTGCAGGCCATTATGATATGAGAAGTAGAGTGTTGGAGAGATGGGTAGAGACGATGAGACAGAGCGAGTGGCTGCACAATTGCTGAGGTGCTCCTTTCTTTTCATTTTCAGATGAAAGCTAATTACGCGGTGTGGCGAGAAGATGGGGCGGCGTGCGCGAGGCAGGAAACGGGGAGCCGAGGTGGTTAATTGGGGTATGTGATTACACAGGGCTGTAGTTAGAGGGAATTAGGCAACAACACACTCGGCAGCACAACTCATCATGGAGAGAGTGAAAGGAGCAGGCGATAATGCTGATATCCTTGCATTCAGCAGACCTTGCCCGCAGCAGACACTCTACGAGGCCTGCAAACTCAGATCTGACTTCGCGATCCTTCTGCTTTGCTAGATTCTCCATTTTTAGACACTGGAATTCCAAGTCGTAATTTGGCAGTCAAAATGGTTTTCTGAATATTTTTTATCTTTTTTTTTTTTTTTTTTTTTTTTTTACTTTTACATAGCTCAAATACAAAATGTAATTCAGAGATGATTGTATTATCTTCTTTGGGTTTAGTTGTACAGTGATGCAAATACCATGCATACACTTTTACCCAAAGCCACATATCACAAATACTGCAGACAGACCATTCACCAGGATAAAATGAGGCCATTGCATACATAAATGAAAGATTATATTGTATCTTGACATTTTTAGATGGATGTGGATCAATGATTTAGTGCTTTGTTGTGTTATTTGTGTCAACATAAATATTTTTTCACATGCAATTTTATTACGCTCGTTAAATTTTCAATGGTTAGGTTTAAGAACTGACAGTGCTTTGGGGAAGATACATCTTGGTTGGCTTGGTTTCACAGAAAAAAATAGGGTTAGTGTCAGCAAAATGGACTGACAACAAAATGGCAGTCGGTGTGGCAATTAAGTATCTTAATTCAACCTTTAAAATCCCATAATGACTTATAATTATTCATTTCCAACTCTATGCAGTAATGATACAGCCTAAACCTTGTTGGGACACAAACTGTATTTTTGGGAGAATAAAAATCCAAGTGTTTTTTTTTATTTTATTATGTCTATCTACCCCAAACATATCACTCCAACCTAAATCATAGATTGTTCAATGAAAAATTACTTCAAGATTATACTGAGATATATTGAGATAACACAATAGTGTACAAGGATAGCACATACAACTGAAATGTCAAAGTCTGGTCATAATATTTGCCAGTCTTGCCAAGGCATATCCACAAACAAGTCATCAAATAGAAAAAAACAAAAAATTATAGATACATTTTTAGTTTCATCCATGTCTTATTGGCTAAAGAAGGATTTATAACCTATACTGTTACTTGTAATTGTAACTAAGTCACCTATATCTAAGCATCATTACCATTTTTGTGGCAACTGTACTATGATGTGAATGAATCATTAAACTGAACTTAACAGACAGTTCTAAAGACCTGGCACGTATTGTTCTTCTTCTGCATGATATAAAGCCTATGAGCACCACACAAACTTTACACTGAGATAAACTTGGGGAGGGGGGGTAAGGTCAAATTAAATCAAAAGCCTCAATTTAAAAAAATGTGAGATGGATGGATGGATTAAATAAAAAAGTACAGTAATGAACATTGCAAATGCTAACTGCAAATGGAAATAGAAATGTTTTTTGTTTTACACCTCACAACTGTGAACTGTGTCAACTGTTATAACTTGGATGTACTAAAAGTTTGCGTGTATAAAAACATGTGCAAAGTCATTGCACACACCAAAAAAAAGGTATAAATTGATTTACTAACAGTGCACGTCTGTATCCAGTTAGTACGTTTGCTGCAATGAATATGTAATATGAAGCATTTATATGCAATTGTGTGTGTGCTGGGAGGACAAAATGTAAATATATTAATTTACACATGCAAAGTGATTTATTGATCCTATATATAAAAGCTATTTTACTCATAGAAATCGCATCTATATTTAACATGTCTCAAAGATAGGTGCAAATGGTTTTTATGCATAATTGCGTAGACATGGGTGCGGTTATTGACGCAAGAAGGACACATCGAAATGATGAAACGACACGTTGAATGCAGTTTTCACCCTCATGTGAACATTTTAGGAATGAATGAGGAAACACCCATTAAAACTTATCACCTATCCAACCTTGTCAATTTGGAACTGTTGGGGGAAGTCAGAGATAATTTGGAGCCAGCCATGAAAAGGAGCCATGCAATACCTGCAATTACAAAACTTCTCGCAAGTTTTCTTTTTTTTTTTGCATCTGGGTCATTCCAACGTACGGTAGTTATTACAACTTGGATCTCTCAATCCTGTTTTTTTTTTTTTTTTAGATGTTCTGTCTCAAGGATTAAATGCCATGTCATGCCAGATGGCTAAGTTTATAAGGTTTCCACACACTTGGGAATCCTTGAATGAGGCCAAACAAGGCTTCGTTGCTGTAGCTCATTTAAGTGTTTATTTGCTTCATCTATCAACACCTCTAACACTATAGGGTCAAATTTAGCTTTGTGCTTTTGTCTCTCCAGACTTGCCATTCTGCAAACCAACAAAAAACACACAAAACGTGTCTCCAACACATTTGCACTTCTTGCACCTCTTAGTAAATCACCTGCAAACGTTGGTTCAACCCCACACGTACAAACTGGGATCTCTGTAGAGCTGGCCCTATATCTGTAATAATAATATGTAACCATTGTGAAATACCAAAAGTTGAAAGATTGAAGGGATATAACAACAGAAAGCGTCTTTTTAAGATATTGAACAGCCATGTTCTACAGAAAAGCTGTTGTGAACTCTGCTGGAGAGACCAAACACCATCCTTGCAAGACATCTTCCTTCATTTGGTGTTTTGGTGATTGTAGTGGAGATCACTGTCAAATAAGTCAGTCCAAAAATTCCCCAAACATTACAATGTCTTTAACCTGTGAAGGGATTTATATATGGGCAGTGAGTCTTCGAGTGGTCCTCCACTCTGTAAAATATCAACATTTTCCTCCAGAAAATACTCACTTCCTTTTCACCTTTTAATCCAAGTATTACTTTATAATATCCAAAAACAGCCCAACTGTGGTACCTAAACATCATGTTCAGCCACCCTTTTATGAATCCGCCAACGCCTTCGTCTAATCAGCCCATGTTTGCTCTCATCTGTGAGTTACCTCCATCACTGTGTGGGTGGTTAAGATTGATTAACAATAACAGCAGCTGACTAGGCAGGAATAATTCACCAAAAACAAAGCGTCTGTGAATCAAGAAGCCCGCCATGAGAGAGACGGAAGGAGGGGGAAACCGCCCGCTTCCGATGTTGCCAAGTGTTCTGATGTCGGCTAATTGAAGCTTTGTCACGCAGATCGAGGGCGGGGGTGGTTCAAAGGCGAGCGGTGGTCCAGCGACAACACACAGTTTCATTGGGAGGCATGTCGCTTTTGATGTGCGCTACTTCGTCTGCACACGCGGCTTTGATGCAAGAGGTCACGAGAGGGCTTACCGGACACAACAGGACTCTGGGAAAAGGAAGGTTCGGGTCAGTGTCATAACAGAGGGGTGGGTAAGAGACAGACACTAGAACACTGAAGTGGCAGAGATTCATATTCATGTACAGATCAGACGACATCACACGTTCATGGGAGCTGTTGAAACAATGGAAAGGTTTCCAATGGATGAACCTGACAGTCTGGCAGCCATTTTGTATGTCTCCTTTCTACTTTTCGGGAGTTCTGAAAGACTTTCACTTGATCTTCTTGGAAAAGTCCAGTTGAAACACTAATTTCTGGTTGTAAATATTGACTAATAATGTTGAAATGATGAAGGATGTTTTCAAACTCAGGCTTTTTTATGCTTTTTATTTTCCTCGTCTTGAAGTCAGCAGATGTTTTTGAACAGGGTATGGGTGAGATGCCTTAAAGAAATGATTTTACTGTTGTATGATATGAACTGTACACGAAAACAACCCAATTACCAACATTTATTTGTCCAGAAAAAGGAATACATTTAACAAGCAGTTGAATGAATCTGCAGAGGTCGGTGTGCACAACAAATAGCAACCCAGAACCTCATAAGTCCACCTTTAAAAACTTGTTCCCCTGCAGACTTTTCTATTCACCATCATTTTATACTTAGAGAGAATGTTTCTGCAGAATATTGGTCCATCTGAAATGAAAGTAGAAGTTTGATACTTAGGGGTGGCAACACCGCCATGGTTCAGTTTGTTAGCCAATATCAAAATGATTTCCATTTGTGAAGATTACTTTGCTTTATATCACTATTTTTTGTTTGCCATGGATCTTATTTGCTGCAAATATTCAAGAGCTGAGGGAACCAGGGATTTGCAAACTTCCAGGTTTGCCTACAAAGATACGTCATCCCTGCAGCAATATGAAAAAACAGTCAAGAAATATTATCAAAGGAAGACATTACTTTCTTAGGTTGTTGCATTTGAACCATCGTAGAGGACTGGAGGGGTAAAATACAAGTATTTCAGACCAAAAATGCAAAAAATACCATTTGGGTCCTCCTATTCCAGTATATTTAGCATAACTGCTCTGATATTCTAGAGGCAGTGTTTTCATGCACTCAGTGCACCCTCTCCAGAAGCATTCACAGGTAGTATTGACCTACGTTGAGTGATGCCATAGGAGGCCATTGAGAAAAGAGATAAAGATACAGGAAGACAGATGTTCCTCCTGTTGCAATCCCTTCTTTTCTACCTCATAAATACATCTTTGGCAGAACTTTGTGCTTATAACCATTGACACAGTGTCGACTGCTCCCTTTAGCTTTGTAGCAGAATGGTAACAGCCTTTAACTCACCCTTCCAGTGTCTTTTCAGGGCCAGTTCTTTTGTTCTCCAACATAAAAGGGTCTCCATGCAGAGACAGGGAGACACTTTGAATAACATGCTGATCAATAAAGACCATCTAGCATGGAGATAATGTTGGGGAATTTAGAGTGCAGGTCGTTGAAGTGTCATCGATAGTGCTCATAGTGAGAAAGGGTTCACGCTGCAGGTCATCTTCTCTTACAGCTGATTTGACCACATAAGAGTGGAGGTGGCGTGATGTCAGGTCTACAATACAAATGCTCTCTTTGATGGGGTTCAAAGCTTGCCAGGAACTTCAAGGTGAGGGGACTGTCTTGTAAATGGGTGGTTGATGGCAAAAATCTGAGTGGGAAAAAGAGCAACAGGCAAGGAAAGTGTTTATTCGTAACATTGTGAAGTTGCTAAAAACAACAAACTGAGGAACATAAATGACAGCTAACCTTCTGCTGCCAGGCTATGCATAACAGTCGTGCATTTGCATATTATAGTTATATAGAAGTGGGTTTCCTGTAAAATGTAAAGTTAGGTTTGTTCAGATCTTTTTAACCTAATTTCGGTTGCTTTCTGCCTACTCATCATGTCTACATTAAATATTCATGTCTGCTCTGTGGATGTGTCTGTGTACATGTTGAAACCATGGGTTGCTATAGAGCCAGCACCTCCTCATAGCTACATAACTACATAGGTCCATTTCTAATCACTCCCAAAATTTCATGAATGCAGAAATAAAATACCACAGATTGAAGTATGAACATACTATACAGCTGTTACTTTTAAGCTCCAATAGTGTCATGAGGTTTAGGTGAGACTTAGGCACAGTTACAACTTAGAAAGATATAGGCTAAAAGATCAGTGTTACTTAATGACTGATACGAAGGCAAATAGGATTCACCCTCATGTTTGCAAAGTTTGTAGTTTGATCACATTCACCCTCAAAATAAATAAATAATTAATAAAATTCCATGATTCCCTTTCAATAAAATCTTCCTCAAATGGTCTGAGAGGTCATGAAACCTTTGCATTCACTACTTACCTCTGTTTTCAAACTGGAGCCAGTTTACCATGTGATGCAGATTATGCCTAATCATTGATTAAATACATGATTGACAGCTGCATGCACCAATCGCTGTTAGTCACTACATGAACGCGACTCGACTGCTTTACTCTATATATTAACATGGAGGTTTTGAAAAGTGGCCTCACTTTTCCATACAATCATGAAAATACATCAGGTCATCTATTTTTACATTGCATTACAAATTCTAGTATTTAACTGATGTCATTTTTCTATATTCTTGCACTAATCTTGATGAAAAATGTGCCTTTTTATTCAATAAAGAGTAGAAAAAGACAAAACTCAGCTAAATAGAAATATCTTGATTCTCAGATACTTAGGTCACTATCATTGCATACCACGGCACACAGATTTAGAAGAAGATACCATTATCCAGAAAAAGATATTGATATTGAAAACTGATTAGTGCCTGACAGATGCATGCATTTGTTTTTTCTGCATCAATTTGCATGAACTTAAAAAAAATATTTCCATGGAAGTGCACAGTATGTAGAAATAATGGTAAGATTGGGAAAAATAAATGAGCTCAAAGTCAAGTATCAAATAAAATGGACCAACTTATGTTGAAAATCAAATATAATAACCTCTTCACCTCAAATTTTTAAAAATAAAAATACATTATTTTCAGCACCTAAAAATATTACAACAAATAAAGTGTGTTTTAAACAGAACTTAACATCATCATTTACACACAAGCAATGCAAAACTAAGAAGATTTTACATAGAGTTAAGTAAACATGTTAAATAAATGTATTGCTTTATTCCAACAAAAAGTATGAACTCATATTAGAGCGTCTGAGATTAAAAACTCTTGTATGTTTGGTTAAATATCTTCACTTTGGCCTTTGTTATTCTTATATTTAACCCATATGAGTTAGATAGTGATCTTCACTACCATATGAAGGTACATCTTTTGGTCAAATGTTTTTCACCTTCTCTAAAAGAGTTTGTGAATCAATACACATGTCCACTTTGGTTCTATACTTCACCTCTTATGTTAGAATTTTCTTTAATTTGTCAACTGTTTGTATTTGTTACATATTTCCTTTATAACACACTGCTATAAATGCTCATTTTATGTATTTTTCACGTGTAAAATCAAGGGATAAACTAGAAAACAAGCTTTGGTTATGAGTCAAAGGCATAAAGTTGTGGACGTGGTGCTATGATATAAGTGGCCACTAGATGTCACTCTAAGATGAGATAAAAATCTGATCCTGTGGCACTGCAGCCTTCACAATTGAGTAAAGAAAAATTACTAATAAAATAATACCTGTAAGGTTTAGATGGAAAAATAATATAATAACAGATATTTACGAAAATGTAAATACATTACTGGTATATCTATTGATGTGTAAATTACTAATAAGAAAGATAAAGGAAGATGAAGAATAAGAGAAATAAACTTTTGGATAAATGTGACGTGGAGAAGTATAATTCTGTACCACTTTTTTTTTTTAAACTTTAAATCTGTCTTGATATCATAAATTTCTAAAATATGCAAAAATAAATATATAAATACATAAATAATAATAACATAATTATCAGTGTACACATTTTGGTCATCGTTAAACATGCTAAATACGAGGCAATTTATCATTTCACACTCTCAAACATGGACTGGTTGAGTTTCTGAATTGATTCTGAGTACTTTCAGTACAAATAACCCCATCCAGAAAAAAAATACACCCCTATTGGGGAACAAAAACATTCATTTTATGTTGGTCACTATAATAAATAGCTATAAAACCAGATGCGTTTATTATCCATTTTTACTCCAAACCTCCTAGCGCTCACAGTACGCCACCTTTTTCTCAACAGATTGCCATTCAACCTAATTTATGCAGGGTAACCTTTTGTAAAATGTCCATATGCTTGATATGCCTCCCTTCACACAGGCGTGTGCTAAGCAGCTCACTGTAAACACAGATGGACCAAACTGCTGCAGAAATTGAGATGAACATCTGTATGAAACAGATCTAATGTACCCTATTGCTATTATATTGCTGTCCCATATGGAAACAATCCGCACTCTGTGTCTGAAATAGAGGATTTCCACAGTGTGTGCTGACGCAAACACACAGGCCAGGGACGTTTTTATTACTCGTACATGTGGCCAGAATTGCTTTGATTGCATCATAAAGTAAAAAATCTCTTTATCTTTCGTATCTTTTATGTAATTTCTAAATAAAAATGTCTAAATGTGAGATGTTATTTTTTACTGGGCTGGCCTCACTTGGTCTAGAGGACTACTTTGTGTCTGTGCAAGCAGCCGGCGATGACTGAGTTCAAACATCTTCCCCTCAGAAAGCTCCAAGCGTACAAAGGCCACTGATGAGGTAAACGAGTCTCCCTCTCCCCTATAATCTCCTTGTTTTGCTGCCATTCTGAAAAAGACATTTGAGGGGCTCTTTCCTTTTCCATTCACTCTTGCATTCACACTTATTTTTTTTTTTTTTTTTTACCTTTGCTGAATGATGCTTCTATTATAATTTGGCCAGAAAATTATTAGGCTAGAGATTGCCGGCTATCAGCAGACAGTGGGCTACTGTGAATGGCAGGAGCGGTATTATCTCAGCCTTTTTCAAGGAGCTGCAGGTTTCAAACTGCCAGCTAATGATTGAATTAATTCAACAAAAGCAAATGATGTTTCTCTCGGTTTCAATGGCAGCCTCGCTCGGATATTCAAAGAGCAATTCTTCAGGTGCCATGTCATCTCGGGCAGAGAATGGTGGGTAAATAAAACAGAAAGGAAAGAAGCGTTTACAATTTAAATAGGCATTAGTAAGTCATAACCCTCGGAGCATGTCTCTTATTCTAGCTCTCACGATCCATGTTTGGGATTCACCAAATTTAATATAATAAATGCGCTGTTTATAAATTTAGATAAACCCATGTGACATTTAAGTGTAATTCTTATTTAAATGGGACACTTTGCCTCCAAGTAAGCAAATGTGTTAGAATAACATGAAATCTGCATTCTATTACACACACTGAGTGCCATTGAGAGTGTGTTTTACATAATTTCAGTGACTATCTGAGAAAATGAATAAACAAAGAATTATGTAAAATGTTGTGATGTGAATTACTGAAATAATGCACATGATTAAGATGCGTGGAAGGGGGTGGCGTGCTGGTGCTAATGCTGGCACTGTGTGTGGTGGTGGTAGAGGTAAAAAAGCAGCCACAAATGGAAACTCAGATGCACTACAACCTCAAACAAGCTGTGGAAGGTTCACAAGATGCCTGGTAGGGAATTAAGCCTGGACAGTACGGACAAAAATGTTGTGATGAAAAAATTGTTCATCGCAGGCAATGTCGGTGCATATTTTCAGGCTGATTTTTGAAATGTTGATATAACTTATTTTTGTCATCAGAACATAATAAATACTTGCCATATCTGGAGATGGAGCATTCAGCAGATATATAATCATAAAAAGTTTGTTCAGAATATGCAAAGGTAAAATAAAAGAAAACAAAAAAATGTAAACATTTCACAAATGTTTTAGGTGCAAACTAAACCCAAAAGAAAAAACAAACATGAAAATCACATATGATGTAATTGTAATTATACATACAAATAATTAAATCTATTTTATTAGAGTCATTTTCATTTTAGTGTAGATTTATTTATTTTTTTATGATCAATAATGTTGCAATGGTCTCATACAAAAAACATAAATCATGTTTTGGACATAAATAAATGTGTCATACACCTAAACCTAACCCTAATCTTTCTGGATTGAATTATTTTGCTTAAAAAAAAAAAAAAAAAAATGCTAACTGTAAATAATTCCCATTTACAGTCAGGATCCACATTGTTATCACTTTAAATTAATTAACAGCATTTATTTATATAGTTGGAATAATAACATAATCAAACTGCATTTTCAGTTACAGTTTAGCTGCATGTAAATGTATTTTTTGTTGTCATTTTGATATGACAGAGAAGACCAATTGCTGGAACCTGCTTTTTCTTTTTCCTTTTCTAAAACTGTTTACTACCTGTGTGTATAAAACCTCAGAGGCAGTTGGAGTCAGCCTGAACTTGTTGTAGTACATCAAGGCGATATCCAAAACAAGATGATTGAACTTTGCCATTGGCCCCTGCTGTTGTTTTAATGGCGATGCCTGGATTTTCTTTAACATGCTGCCAAGGGACTCACATTAGTATGCCATTTAGAACCTGCATTCTTGCCTGAAATAACACTTATTGCATAATATCCCGATGAACAAGCTCCGGTAATACACCACAATTAGCCGAGAAGCGTTTTGCATCTGCCAGCCCCTCCACTAGCTGCGATTATTTTGGCAATAGGTACACAAAGGGTTATGGGTAGTCGTTTGATGGACACACAGGCCTTTTGATTTTTAATTGTAATTGTAATCCTCTCCACTTGAGGACTTGGAAATGCATCGTTTGAACCCCCCCACCCACCAGCACCACCACCACCACCACCACCCTTCTACACACATACTCCCTCCATCCCTCTCCTCCTCCTCCTGTGGTGGAGATGTGGAGTATTCAACGGCTGCCCACTTCTCGCCCGCATGTAGCATTAAAAGGTGTAATCCCACTGAAATGTAAATCACAGTTCTTGAAAACAAATTACGTTCAAAGATAACAGGGCCAGCGCTCTATCAATAAGGCATCAGAAGCAGTTTCCCTCTCTGTGTTTGTCTGGATTTTTTTTTTTTTTTTTAAATATATATATTTTCTTTCTGGGTCCAAATTGCAGCAGGCCTGTTATCAGGAGTAATGGTGAGCTGTCAACCAAGCCAGGTTGATTACAAGGTTATCGTAAACAATCCTGTCTAACTGCCATGGATGGACAGGAGAGTTGGGGGGAACAGATGAGAAGCGCACATCACATTCATCAAGCAGATTTAAACGAACGCTCAGGGCTTCGATGGTTTGCCATCACTGGCTCCCCTGTCTCTCTGACTCATGATAATTGCCCCTATTTCTCCTTCTCGGCTGATTTTCCCTCCGTGGACCTTCACTTAGTTATCCCATCTCTCCATCAAGCTGGTTGTAACATTACGAGACATGAAATTGGTGAAAGTGACTGTCAATTTGTCAGCTGCTAGGTTTCAAAAAGGACGCTGAGTGTTGGAAAATCTGAAATGATGGTAAAACCCGATGAGACAGAAAGGTGTAGCAAGCAATGCAACGTTGGTGAAGTCTGACATTTATTGGAAGGCTCGATTGATTTGACATCTTATTCCGCTTAAGGTTTATTTCGAAGACCTAGCTGTCATATGATTTACTGGGAAGAAAACATGTATTTCCTGTTTAGCTGGAAGCTGAAGCCAATGCAGAGGTGTCTTAAAGTGTAATATCAATGACGGGCCTCCAAAAAGAGCCTGCCACCAATTGACTCCTATTGAACTTCTGTCTAGAAAGTCAATAAAGGAGTCCAAGAGTCTTCCGGTCTCATTTGATTTCTTTGGATCCTCTATTAAGTGTACTGGAGGTTCTTTTATAATTGCTCCATAAATAAGATTTCAGGGATAATAGAAGGCTTTAAAGTCTGGCCTTTGTCTGACAGTTTACTCACCTAAAGAGGAATATGTTTTGACCTTCTGTTTCTTCAATTGCCATATTTGTACAGGACTAGAATGACATGTAATTAAAAATAATTCCAGAGGTCATCAATAATCATAATCCCCCGCAAATCAGCCACATCTGAAATTTGTGAAGGAAGAATTATCCTCTCAGAAGCCCTGTGATAAAAAATAGTGTGGTGCAAATTGACATCTGGATGATTTGGTGGTATTTCCAACAGTTTTTCTTATCTTTCCTACTTTCTTGGTCAAGGATGATGAAGACTGTGCCAGTGTTTACAAATGAAAGTTTTGGACGTGTTTCAGTCAGAAATTCAGGACAGTCATAATGTGATACTGCATGAAGCCAAAGATGTATGAGATCTATGATAACTGCACATCTGCAGCTAAGATCTGTATCTGTAAGAGGTGAACCTCCGTCTGCCGTCAGAACTGAGGAATAATGTCAGTAAATTAGACTAAAAAACAGACTTTGAATATAACGGTTCATTTCCAGCTCACCAGAGGTCAACAGGTTATACTAGTCCTGTTCAAAATAAAGCTTATCACATATTTATAGACACATCCATGCATCTACAGACATATTAATAGTTGATGTATTGATGACTTTACCATTACTTCATTCTTAAGAATTTATACTAATCAGACTATCAAGTTGGACAACTGTTTCATAAAGTTTAATATTTACTGTGCCAGGAATATATTAGTAGCCAGTGGTCGAGTTGTAAAATCAAACCAGGGGGGATGGTCAGGGAGAGATCTTGGTGCGGTTCTCCCCCAAGAAAATTTGAAAATACAGTTGTTAAAAGTGAGATTTTAATGCAATATCAGAATGTATAACCTATAAGATGACTTTCTCATGTTTATTATTATTATGATTGTTATTATTATTATTACTGGTAGTGGCAGTAGTATTATTACTAGTACTACTATTGCTAAAAATAATGATAATAAATTGGCTGATGAACTGTGTATCCTTTTTACCGTGGGAGGGGGGATGATTTTTAACCATTTTCATTGTAGGGGGGATGGCACCCGTCCCCCCCGTCCCCCTACAACTCGAGACCTGGTGATATGTGATATATATGATTTAAAGTCAGTATGTTCAGAGATTGTTTCTTACTGACTATTTTCATTCTAAAACAGCGTTTTTAAGGACAAACCCCTCAGTGTGGACGCTGCTGTCGCTGTCAGATCTTCACAAAGAAATGAAGCTTCACTAAAATGGAATGTTTCAACGTAAACTGCACAAATGTGAACCCACCTACAGGGATAACTGGATTTATCTTGGTTATATTTAACAATTACAACACGATATATTTAAAGTCCAAATCTGGGGACTTCAATGTTTAATGACAGTCATGGGTACATTTCACCTACTGATGGTTCTAGTGTTAAAGATGCATTGTGTGTGTGTGTGTGTGTGTGTGTGTCTTTCACTGTCTCTTACATACACTCTAAAACTACCACAGAAAGTCTGACTTGAACAGAGGAAACAGCTCGGGCTTGGTGCATTGTCATCGAACTTTCCTGTCCGTCTACATCACAGGTGTCAAACGTGCGGCCCAGGGGCCAAATCTGGCCCCCTAAAGGGTCCAGTGTGGCCCTTGAGATGAATTACCCTAATTTATTAACAATCCTTTTAGTTCAGGTTCCACATTCAGACCAATTCAATCTCAAATGGGTAGAACCAGTAAAATACTATCATAATAACACATAAATGATGACAATCTCATTTTTTTTCTCTTTGTAAATGTAAACATTTTCATGTATTTACACTAAAACAAAGTATAATTTCTGAAAAAAAAAAGGGAATTACCTGAACAAATATGAACAACCTGAAATATTTGAAGAGAAGTAACTGCAATTATACCAATATTCTGCCTGTTATTAAATGTTTTGTGTGTTTGTAAATCCACTGTGATCTGTACGTTATAATGTACATGTGGAAATGATAAAACTGAGACAGAATATTGGTAAAATTACACTGATTCTTTCAGTTTGTTTATGTTATTCACATTGTTTGAAAGGACAGTTTGTAGATGTAAATATAATTTTTTTTTAACTCTAAAACATGGAGAAACCTTTGGAGTTAACATTATTTATATATTATTATGTTAGTATTTTACTGGTCCGGCCCACTTCAGATCAAATTTAGCTGAATGTGGCCCCTGAATTAAAGTTTGACACTCCTGGACTACAATGAAGCAGGAAAACCGATCATCACCGTCTCCTCTGTATTCTATATATTCCATATATTCCTTATATTCTTAGACATATGTGCAGGTGACTAATTAATACAATGGTTCACAGTGTAATGAAGAACAAAATATTTTATCTGTCTGTACCTTTCTGTGTGTTCTTAGTTTGTGTAAGTGTGGCCCCTTGGAAGTGAATAACAAGTGGCTGTGATAACACATGCATGACCTTGACGTCCACATTTGCTGTGGGGGGGGGAGGCGAGTGCTGCAGGGGAAGGTGAAAGAAGGCGTTCCGCTGCCGAGAAACAATCTAGCCCAAGGGTTAGTTAGACGCACAAACAAGTACACACATGCAGGCATGCACACTCAACACACACACACACACACACACTGTCATTTGTGCACTCACACCACGGACCCCCTCCCTTCCCACAGGCAGCAGACAAGGCAGTACATTCAGGGAAACACAGAGTCAGTCCCTTCAGAAATCCATTGGATCCTCCTCCGCGAGGCCGTGATTAGTAATGGTCCTGCCTCCACCTTTGGACGGTGTTCCATCACTTTCAGGTTTTGCTTCCGGGGCGCGGGTGCTCCCCGACTCCCCTTCAGGTGCACCCCAGGGGTCACTGGCAGGCGGGTAGAAGTCGTCGTCGAAGCCGCAGAAGCCTTCATCCACGCCCTGATCGTAGCGCTGGTAGGTGGAGGCGTGCACTTCGTTCTCCCTGGCTGTGATCTCCAGTGTGCTGTTCCACATGCCGTAGCCGAAGTAGATGAGAACACCTGGAACAGCGCGGACAGATGTCAGAACACAAGAACACAAAAGTGGACACAAGGATCGGGACACACTGAAGTCAGGTGTTTCTTTTCTAACAGGGGTTTGGGATGCAAAACAATGATGACAAATCACAAATACAGTAGGAGTTTTTTTCACGTTAATGACATGGGATACGCAGTTTTTTCCTCCCCGCCTTACGACATCAACAACAATTTTTCTTGAAAAAAATTCAAACTTGGCGGTCGGTGTGCGTGCGTACGACTGTCGGCGTCACTAAGATGCCGATATGCTATTGGTCTAAACCCCTCCCACAATGCACCAGAGAGATGCTGCCTCTCTCTCTCTTTATTTATCGCTCGC
>JAPSES010000124.1:875360-888170 GCA_029822895.1 Maxillicosta whitleyi | reverse complement strand
CGTTCCCCAACCCTCTGTCTGTCATACTGTCGTCCAATACCAGATGGTAGGCGTTCAACACGGAGAGCAGCGGCGCTAAGCTAAAATACCTGATTACAATTCACCAATACAATTCAAATATCATGGCCAGGCTTAAGGATAATACCTCTGTAACAATATCATTTTTTCCCCTGTTCCCTTTATCCTTGTTTTACTGGGGGGAGGAGACGCCAAAGCCCTTTCTCAAATAGATAAAAGAAAAGATAACCTGTTTTTTCTGTCCTCCTCCTGGGGATTATTTCATTCTTTTTCCCCCCCTACTTCCCTCTTTTCTATAATCTTTTACATTACATACAAAGTCCCAATAACAACATAAAAGCATCATATTTTAACTGGACTTTAGTTTTGAATCAGTATCGCATTTCTTTTTAAGCAAAGACGAATAATTGTGGTGAAAATATTTATAGGATGTAAATTGTGCCCTGCCTGACATTTTCCAGTCGTGACAATAATGAATGAATATGTGATGCCAAATTCATATTTATGCTGTTTATTCATATTTAACAAATAAATTCAACTCCGGCACAGTCATACATATACATTGTGTTCTTGTAAATGCATGAAGTACACTTATAATTAAGCTTCAAATTAGGGCTGACATATTAAATAAACCTAAGGGCAGTTATGTAAAAAGACTCATAAATACAGCTGTGATATAATCTTCAGATTTAGATTAGAATTTTAGTGTGTTAGTGTTCATAACATGAACATGCATTTTAAAGATGTTACTTTGGATTTGTGGTTGTGTAATTTTGTACATTAAAGGAATTTTTGTTGGCTATGTCACAGGAAAAACACACACTTTCACTTAAACATGCATAAAAATTCTGATTAATAATCATAAAAATGTGCATTATAAAGTAAAATTTTGCTTATTGTCATGGAATATATTTATTGTTGGTCAGATAACATATATAAAATTAGATTTAAAATGACATTTTCCAGAAGACCATTGCAAAAATTAGTAAGAAATGTCAGAAAATATATAAAATGTAACTCCTGGTGCCTAAAATTGCTGTTCTTTTTTTGTTTTTTGCAGCTTCTTTATTATGTCCTCTTTCATGGCTTTAAGTACAGACAATTATTTTGTTTCAGCTGCAAAGACAGAATTTGTAAATTGATAATTTCAGTGTAAAATGTTGCAGTGTTGGACTAGAACTTTGTTACAGACCTTTTACCCAAATGAATTTACATAATAATATTGAAAAGTGGCAAAATGCTCAATTCCAGTCAACTTGACCTTTAACTTTTGAGTAACTTTTACTTTAAGAAAGCCCGCATGTGAGGATAATAGAGATATTCACAACATCTCCCGCTTTATGTGTCACTGTTGAAACCTCATATCTCTCCAACGCTTCCGTCTGACCTCGACTTGGACGCCTCTTTTCATCCAGACCAACACAAACCCACCCAGAGATTGTCGACATTTTCCACCATCGCCCATAGGAGCATCAACAACAAAAAAAATTCGATCAAATCACCCCCTTAAAATTGGAGTTGGGAGGTTTTACAGCTGACAGCAGGAGGAGAGAGAATGGAAGCAGCACTGGCTCACTGTTTGGAGGCGAGTATGTTATTCTTCCATGGCCAGAGAGTGTTTTTTTTTTTTTTTTTCCTCTCAGAGTGTGATCTCTGGTGTGGGCAGAGGTGCGTCTAGCCGCCTACACCACTGGCACTCCTGCCCATGTAGCACCCATAACACCGCACCATTAGTGGCATGGCAGTCTACCCACATCTCAACCACCTTCATTAGTCATTCAGCTCCTTATTTTTGTTTGGTTTCCCCTCTGGCTCCTAATTAATGCTTAATCGAAACTGCTGAACTGAGCTGGTACAAAATTCATGAATATTAAAATCGACCCTGACTTTTTTTTTTTCTCGCTTTTTCCTCCTTTTTTTTTTTTTTTTTTTAAATTTATTTATTTATTTTTGGCTTGTAGTAGCCAGGCGCTATTTATTTTTCTTGCTGTCTCTGATTTAAGGCATCATGTATCTCTGTTTTTACAATGATGGAAGATAGTGGGCAACAGAGTCACACTTTTTGCCAATTTCAACACATAGTTTGATCCTTGGATTTACATTTTTTAGTGTAGTTTGATTTTTGATACAGGCTTTTAAGTGGAGCAGACAGAAAAATCATCTGGATTTGAAGCCAGTAAAAACTTAAAAGACGTAAACAGCCAGCTCTCTTGATGCTGTTCTGATAAGTCCTTAATTCACAGAGGAAGTGAGTTAAAGAACTTCTGTTTCAGATTGTATCCACTAAAGTACATTTGTATCGACCCGTGCTGACAGGGCTGTTTGCCCACTGGAAGCCTGGAGACGAACCTGCAACCTAATATTTGTTTTTATTAGTTTTAAACCTGCAGGATCAGCATTGGTTTTGGTTTATGATCAAGGTTACTAAGTTAATTTCCTTTTTAAATCTTGCCCCAAATATTAGTTTCCGAATTGATCAGGTTTCGAAGGCTGTTGTTTTATTTTTTAAAGATTAACGGATTAAAAGAAGCTGTTTCCGAGCTCAAAACCACATCCAGAGTACATTCCACATCATGAAATGGAAATATTTAATACTATTTTCTGTTTGAAAACTTACAAAGCAGTTTATTTGGGGAATTTGGCAAAGTTTTTATTGGGTTTTTATTCATAAACTTTGAAGCAGTGTCTCCGGCAACCAATCCCCATCAAGTCCTAGAACTTTTTAAAAGCAAATTAAAAATCAGATACAATTGCAGATTTTCCATCTATCTGCTTATTCATGCAGCTTACAAGAAGATCACTTCTAACTGTGTTTCCTTGTTACGTCTAATGGAACATGATTATTAATATTTCCTTGGAGGATGCCCTGTCAACTCACTTTGAGAAGAATGTGTTTGTGAGCAGAAAATCATTTAAAAATATACACTAACCACTACTGTTTATCATATTTTATTAAAAAATCTGAATCTGAAATGATTTCCTTCCAAACTTTTTCTTCTCCCATTATTTCCTGCCTGTGCAAGCTCTTCTTATATAACAATACATGATTAAGAATAAAGTGGCCAACAACAACACAATCACACTCCCTTTTAAAAGAAATAAACATATGTCTATATTTGTTCTGACTAAATTGATGGTGGCATTGCGGGCAAAGCAAATTGAAATCTTAGTGACAATTTCTCTGAAGTTACTCAAATACAATTTGACTTCTGACAAGGAGATGCAATTTAAAAAACAGAACATGCCATCAGTGGAACCCGGTATTTGCATAATGAGGATACTTCCATTTCCGCCAGCAATGTTTTTGACAGCCTCTAACTAAAAGCGGCGGTGGAGAGGAGTGAGAAATGTCGATACAAATAATCCAGAAGAGGAAGCGAGACAGGACGATCAGGGCCGCCACCGGATCCATCAAACAAGCCCAACAAAACAAATTCAGTATGGCTGTAGAAAAAAAAAAAAAAGTGTCAGTGGTCTGAGGCTGTTGTGATGCTAGGTGACCGTGGCAGAAAAGGGATGGAGGGGAACGTCTGCCCTGAGCTACTGAGTTGGAGTTGGACCGCAGGAAAAACTACTCCAGAGGTTGCTCTGATAGGTTGACAAATATGACTGAACTGACGTTAATGCCATGTAGCTCTTTTGCTCTAATTGTTGATTCAATTTGCTAATGACTAATTTGATTTAAGTGGCAGGCACATCTCCATGTGTGCAGGACATGGAGAGGAGGAATTAAAAAAAATGGACTGGAGGTGGCGTGATGGCTTGTCACGCAAAGGCTGCTCGCCTATGAATATTCCATGAGAGTTCACACTTAATTGTTTCTGATTTGTTTATTTTTTTCAATACAGTGCTTTAGCGCACACTCCATCAGTCCCTGCGTTGACACCCTGTGCACCTCCCAACCCCGTAGCGCCCCCCCCTTCCCTCCCTCCCTCCTGCACATGCCACCCTCTCCTCACCATCCCCCACACTTTCACAAGTGGTGCTCAGATGTCCATCAAACGCAGCAATGAAGGATCACTATAAGTTGTTGGAGCCTGTCAACAAAAGCACTTCACCACTTTATGCCCTCCACCACCACCGCCGCCACCACCACCACCGCCATCACCTCTTCTTGTTCTCCCCTTGTTGAGCCCGCTGGAGATCTGTGATGTGAAGGAGCAGATGAATTTCTAACCAGACATTTTTGGGGCCCCTATTGAGCTCCGCTACCTGTTGCCAATGCAAATGGATTTCCACAAACTCCAAAAGATCCAAAGGAAGGCGCATTGTTCCACCACAAGAGTGTTTGAGAACACTTGCGTGCTGTTCGCCTCTCGGAGTGTTACTTTGGCTGGATCTGGAGTAGAGGCTGAACATGACCCTGCAGTTGTACTCTGTCGCTGCATTAGTGAGGGAACAGCAGCTCATGCTGCTTCAAAGTCACTGTGCCTCTTTGGTTTCCGGGGGTGCAGACAGAAAATTATACAAAGACAGTATGCATGCAAATGTTTTCCGATAAAAGTAAAGTCAATCCTCACTCTACAGCTAAAGCTAAGTTTTCTTTAAACAGATCCTAAATATTTGAGATTTAATACAATGTAACTTTGGGAATTTCACCCCAACATCACAACTCAAAGCTTGTCATAAAAAGCTCTGGTATCATTTCTTCACATATCAACCGCAAATCTGATTCTTAAAACTCAAAAACACAAATGAGACAAATAAATGAAAACATACGCATGGAAAGCAGTGGATATGTATGAAAAAAGAACACTAACAATAATCATATCCCTATTCCTGAGGGGGAAAACAGTCTTATTTCACTGACAATCATTCAGAATTTATGTTTTGTTAATGCTACATTTACCTTTTAAAATATTTCCTTGAATAATTCCTAACCTGACCCTGAAGACATACACTTCCAAACACCTCTTTTGGTCACCAGAGTACATGTTTTCCAGTATAGAAGGTGTAACGTAAGAAAACAAGACAACCCAAGCAACCCTGACCCTCACCCTAAACACAAGAGTAATCACACAGACAGATTTAAGGGTAGTGTCAGTGCCTACTCTACCCCTCCTACACTCACTACATTCTGGGGATAGGATTATCCTTACATTTTACTAACCCCAATCCTGACCTAAGCCTTTATTTTCCACAAGTGTAGAAGTTGTGCAAACACATAAACACATTAGAAGTGTAACATTACAAGAACAGACAACCCTGACCCTATAGATAAGAGTACTTTACACACAAGGGGTTGTAGTATCACTGCTAATCCTATCCCTGTTGTATTAAACAAAGCCCTGTGCATCACTAGAATTTCAAGTTGGGGTGGGAGGCCAGTGGACTGAGGAGGACCTATGAACCCTAACCCTAACCCTGATCTGTATATCTTTAGTTTCAGTATTAAAATTTGTGCAGAAGATGAATCTAAATGTCTAACATGGAAAGTATAACTTCGGAACCTAAAAACTGAAGGTTAAGGTTGGGGGTTACTATCAGTGCTAACCATAACTTTGCCAACTTTGCCAACTCTAACCCATCAGTTTAATCAGAAATACTGCAAAACCTGAACTCACATAAACGTTTCCCAATTCGGAAAGTGCAAGAAGAAAAGATAGGAGTACTCACGTATGAAAGCCAACTCAGACTGAGGTGTTCTCCTACAGCATTGGCATCCATCCATCTGCCGTTTTGAAGCCTGTTGAGTGTTCTGTAGGTTTTTCCCCTTTTCTTTTTCTTTTTTTTTTTTTTTTTTTTTTTTTTTTTTTTGGTGGTGGTGTAATCCCTCTCATGCCCTGGCTCTCCTGTACCTTTATACTGCATGTTCTGGCTGGACTTGTAAAGAATCTCTTTTCATTTTGCCTTTTTATCCTCTTCCCTTGATGGGTCTTCTGAGCTGCATGACTTGCAAATCACGCAGTGATATTGAATAGGATTGACATTTTCAGATGTAAATACATAGCATATTTCATATTTGGTAATGGGCAATGGAAAGTGGATGGAAGTCTAATTATTGTATAATGATATTTCCCCTCTCAGATCTGCTGTGGCCAGCAAATGTGTTGCTATGGAGATTATGAATAAATATGGCAATGAATTTATGTATTAATTCATCTGTGCGGATATTTATTTGGTGTTTACTCATGTATTCATTTATTAATTTATACATTTGGGTCGTTGTTTCATCTGGACAAACCAGATCTTGTTTTTTTGTTCTCAAGTTTTTCTCAACAGATCGAGTCACTTCCACCAGAAACAAACAAAAAGTCACTGCAAGAAAGATAAACTTTTCTCACTCTTCTTTACTTTTTTTTTTTTTTTTTTTTAATGGAGATGGATGTAAGTTACTGATGCAAAGCCTGGAGAAATCTGAGGCAGGTCACAGGAGAGTGACAGTTTAGGGCAGTTTATATTAGTTTTGATAAATAAACATTATTTAAAACATCTGTCAGGCCCGGTTAAATATCCTTGGCGTGGTTCAGTAGCTTCACCAACCCAGGGCATCGAATATTTAATTATTGTACTAACTGAATAATGAAAAAGTCAATTTCCAGACCGACGCCCCGTATGCGGAAGACAATTGCATTTCTAATATCTGCATGTGAAATCTTCTTCGAACACCCTCCCTTTTCTTTTTTCTTCCCCTCCTTACGTCCCGTCTCGTTGCCTCGCAGGGCTGTTGCGAATTCTCCTGCATTACCATAGTGCTCTCTCTTTTCCTGACTAAGTCTGTTCCTCATATTGGCTTGTCGTGGCTAATTACGTGTTTAACCCTGTGCCGGTGAGCTTGTTTTACATTCAAATTTATGATGGCGGCGGAGGTGGCTGGTGTGTAGATGGGTGGGTTGGGGTGGCGGCGGGTGGTGGACGTTGCTGATCTGAAGAAGCCGGAACGAGGGGGGACACGACAGCAAAGATCAGCCTCGTGGTAATTGATTAGCCTCTTAGAAAAAAAAGACAGCTTCCAGAGGAGGCCCGTCGCCGGTTGTTGACCTCTGACCTCTGAAATATTTATGCAAAAAGCAGCCGAGGAAAGGGCGCGCATTTATATCTGCAAAAACAACAACCATACTGTACTTTTCTCAAGGCTCTCCTAAACACTATTATTATTACTATTATTATTATTATTATTGTTATTATATTTTTGTTTTGTAATGTGATTTGCATTTTTATTAACAGCAAATTCAGATATTTCTGTTTTCATATTAACACAATGCAGCAGCAATAATTTTCTGATCTTGTTGCTTGTGGAATAAATAATTATGCATATGTTGTCAATATTTACATTTCCACTGTTTAATTTAATTCTAATGGAAGTCCCTGGGCGATACGAGCAGCAGCTAATAGAAGCGAAATGATTAAAGCTTTCTCTATAATAACCCTGCTGAAACACAACTTGCTGTACTGTAATCTAATGTAGCGTTTCAGTGTTTACAGACTACGCTAACTTTGATCACTCCTATTGTTGATTTAATTTCCTGATGTAATTTTTGTAAACCCTCTTTTTAAGGATATCTCGGCTTTTATTAGGGAAAAAAAGGAGGCAAAAAATTGCTTTTTGTATGATTGTGAATATATCCTTCAGTGTGTGTGTGTGAGTGTGTGTGTGTGTGCATAAAAACCTCACTTTTTAATCATTACCACACACCCTCCCTTCTTTACAGTGCTCCCATTGTGCTGTAAGCGTTGGGTATATTTACGGTGTGTGCGTTTGTGTGTGATTTTGTGTGTGTTTGGCATGCAGTACCAGGCTGGGTCAAAGCAGCTTAGTTCCGATCTGTTGGGTGACCTGCCCGAGCCTCGGCGGCCTCACTGACCCGCATGATTTCATTATAGAGAGGTGAGGAGCATGGCCTCTGCACACACACACTCACACACACACGCACACACACACACACACACACGAACAGCTGCACATGTACAGGCAACACGCTAAAACACATATATATTCTATGTAAAAACAATAACCACAGCACAGAAATCTTATGTGAAATATCATTTTAGTGAAACAAAAAATGCTGCATTCAGGAAACACACCATTAACTGTAGAAACTGGTGAAACTGACTGATTTTGTTTGTTTTGCTGTCCTGTCAACAAGGACGCAAGGGATGTATGCTTTATAATTTATTCATGGCTTATTTGAGAGACAGAAAAAGCATTCGTATCGTAAATGAGGTGACACCATCTCCAGTGGGTCTAGTGTTTAGGATGGGCTTTTATGAACCTTTAAAGTTAAGAAAATACAGCATGTCATCCATGGCATTAAAAAGATCTCATATAAATAAAAGTAGAAATGTAGAAAAAGTTAAATCACAAACATTAAAAACTATAAAACACCAAGAAGCTCAGAAAACCAAGTGCAGAAGTATGAAAGATATACATAAGAAACAGGTACAGGTTTTATTTCGGAATTTACCAGGATAACTTTGGAACTATACCTACAAGACTTTAGACTGGATTAGGTCAGTTTGCAGAGATTTTTGGTGCTTTCACAGAAAAAAAAAAAAAAAAAAATCCTGAAGAAAACATATTTTACATAACTGTCCTGGATTTATACTGGTTTGTTTTTGCCAAATGATTGTGAAAAACTTTGAGTTGTTGTGGGTTTTGAACAGAATATGTTGTTTAACACTGAATTATAAAGGATCGCGCTCTTATAAAAACTGTACAAATGTTATAAAAGTCCAAGTTCTATGGAGGATTATGGATTAATTGAATCAATGAAAACTTAAATGTGTCCAAGTGTAAATTCATCACAGCTGGTACATTAGTGAAATTATACATAAATAAGTAAACTGTCTACTTTGATTTTTTTTTTTTTTCATTTAAAACATTCTCTTCAAGCATTACATTGTGAAAAATATAACCTCTAATCAGAACTCTGTGACAAACCTTAAACTTAAGGTGGCATTTTCTGATATTTTAGGAGATATACTGCTTTGGGCTGCAATAAAACACCAAAAACAGCTTTGTAGATGTAGTTGCTTGGACTATGCAACTTAAATTTCACTGTTCGTTTCCTGGAAATGGAAAATTTAACTCCCACGAGAAGTAGCGACAACATATCAGTCAACTTTCCCTGATGAAATTTGCTGATTTTCATGCCAAAACTGAAACTAACTGACATCTCAGTATGAAAAGATCAAAAACCTAAACTCCTGCTGATTTCTTAGATATGTTCCTACATCTTCCAAAGATGTTCACTGGCTTTTGGTGGGGTACTGAACACGATCACTAGATGGCGATCTAGGTTAAAGCAGTGCATTGCTGCCAAGCCTTAAAAAGACAAGAAAACTGGGCTTGTCAGCAGTCTACTGTTCTGTGGCAAGTGACCCTCCTTATTGAAGAGTACACACTCATAGCATGTAGAGCTATGGAATATGGAAGAGGATTTGCTTTCACTTTTGCTGGGATTGAAGATTTTCTTTGCACGCTTCTGGAGGGATACACGTTCTAAGCCCGGAAAGCACAAAAACAACATGGCTCTGAATCCCTGGATGAGATCACACCACAGCTAATATTTGTTTCTTAATTAGATAAGATTTTGTTTTGACCCCAACTCGACCAATTAGGCTTAAGAAATACCACAGCGACACATCCACATCTGAGTTTTTGGCTTAATTTGTTTATTCCTGATCAAAAATAAATCCGGGGAGTGATTAAACATGAAGGAGGAGATAGAAAATGATGAAAGATCTTGCCCCAAAATTTAAGGTTTAAGAAATCCTTTTAATCCCAAAGATAACAGAATATACCCCTAAGTGTGTTTGTCCCGACACATTGAAACTACATTGGTCAAAGTGGCTATAAAATGTTAAATTAGGTTATGTGACTGAAAGCATGCAAGAGAGTAGGACAATAATGAACCGCCTGCAAGTTTTCTTTTTAAATATGAATCATAAAAAACAAACTATACAAAAACACACTGTCTTTTTTCTTGTTCAGAGCCGGTGATGAAGCCACCGGTACTGTTGTGTTTAATGAAGTATCCAACTTATAAATATAGCTGAAAACAGACTGTTTTGATATGATCCAGAGTGATGGATGAAATGGAATTCATATTACAAAAGAGTGAGGATGAAAGGATGGGGAAAAAAAGCCTACAAATGCTTTATTTTACAGATGTGCCGCTGCTTTGTTTTTGGGTGTGGATGATGGCCAATATAACTAAAGACATTTAGAAGCTTTTAAAGATTTGGGAACTGACAGAAGCTAATGGATACGTACAATATACCTAATTTTTTGGCCCATTTTGATTGATGCTGGTTGTTGTAACTCTTAACGCCAGCTTGGGCAAAGGTTATATTTCTGGTAACATCAGAAAACTGACAGATGACTTGTGTGCTTTCACATTTAGCTGTGTTTCTTGGTGCATCGAGCATCTGTAGAGTTACTCTAGAAAAACCTGGAAACCCAGTCCTTACCACTTCCAAACCAGTCGGGACAAATTTGACCCGTTTTGACATTCAACCGTAGCAAAAAAAAAATACCCTAAACATCATTCTTTTATCCTGAAATTTGATGATTTTTCCTAAATGTTGTCAAAATACACAAAAGTGAAACTATTTTAAAATGTTATACTTTTGTACAGGTGATACACATTTTTGGACACTGAGGCTGGTTCAGGTCAATTTTATATATAAATCATAATGGCTTTTATGTTTTTATGTGTTATGTAAAACAGGACATGATACTGTGTGATAGTAAATGTTTTTCTCCAAAAACAAAAAACTTAAAAAAAATATATATATGCTCTTCCTTGCTCTGAACCATTATATTTATATATTACATATATTTATTAATGTGGGATAGTCTATTTAGACATTTTAAATAAATCTGTAGTTCAACATTTGGTTTAGACACTTACTATGAGGGAATTCTGGATCTGGGTCAAATTTTACCTGAATCAAACTGTGAAGATTTAAGAAATAAACAGTTTGTAAAGGTTAAGTTTGCTTTTATATTCACTGGTCATTGTAAGTTCTGACAAAAGATAGAGTTTCTTTGCCATTTCAGATTAAAAAAAAAAAAAAAAAACAAAACAGTTATTAGCCAGTGAGGGCTTTCTGAAAACTTTTCCTCAATACATTCTGTGTATATTTAACGACTTACAAGTATCAAAATCATGATAATTTACCAAACTAAGAAACTGACAGAACCCAATATCTGTGCATAAATATCCTTTGGCTGCTTGATAGTGATTATTTGCAACATGTAAAACCAACTACAACAAAGATAATGCACTGGATTCCTCAAAAACCTTTGGTATTTCAGGAAAATCCTCAAAAAACTTTGAGTAACAGCTAAACGTGCTGTCTTCCTCAATGCAACCTGAGCACATTACATTGATAAATTGACAGATGCTGGTGAATCTGTGGATGGATGCTTGATGCTGGTCAATGCAACATGTTAATGTCAGCTATGATAAAACTGATTTTCATCTTGTGTGATAAAGTTGTCAGAATCCTCAAAAACCTCCTGCCATTTCACCTACAAATCTATTTGATAACACAGGATGTTTTGTGAAAATGCTGTCTCCCTTAATGCAGCTTCAGCATCTGTGATGATCTACAGAAAAGCCCAAAGTCTAATGGTTTGACCATCTGTGAAAGTCAACTGCGGAATTAAAGCTGATCATAATCTCCGACAATGATTATTTTTATGGGAAAAAGGCAGAAAAAATAATAAAAATCTAGTTATTGATACATTAGACTTTCTGAACACTAGTGGTGATCCTGAATGCATCTTATCATCATCTATAGTACCTTTAATTTGGGCCCAGACCAGCAAATATGTAAAAGTATCTTGAAATTTGTTCCTTGATACTAGTGATGACCTCTGACTAATATCAGCGTATCACTTAAAATGGAAAATGGAAGACATTTTCCTTGTCACATCATTCCATATATGACTTTCTGAACGAACTAAACCAGTCAAACCTTCCTTGACACATCCTGAGTATCGACCATAGACGAAAAACTACTGAAGTTTGGTTGAAATGTGTGCTTCCTTCATGAGCGAAAACAGTTAAGGAGAAACAAAACCACACAGAAGTGTTAAGGTAAAAAAAAAAAAAAACAATAAGAGAGAGGACTATGTTTAAGGCCGGAGAATCAAAGCGCTTTTATTTGCATAACCTGCATGCATGGATTTACAATACACACACTCATACATCCCATCACTTCCATCTCCGCCTCTTTCCAATCTCCCCTTGCCTTCTTTACATCAACTTCTTTTTCATCCTCCTCTTGTATTTCCTCCTGCTCTCTACCTATGCAAGTTGTCATTCTCTCACCATAATAGCGCTTCTGTGCCTTCATGTTGCTGGTTGTTTGCTTGAAACGTAATCTGCAGATGTAACAGAGGAAGAAATTGAGTCTAACAAATGGCTTGAAAGGCTCACGCTGCATATCAAGCCCGAACCAACAAAGGCAGACAAAACGCCCGTCTTTTTTTTTTCCTCCCCTCAACATCTGAAGTTGATATTTTCAACAGAATAGCGCACGGCTGACGTTCCCTGAATAAAGAAAGCAGCGTTTGCTTGCTGTTGTGTTGTGTTACGCTGTCATTCTGACTTGAATGGGAAAGTTGAGGCCCGTTTGTTTGGTTTAGCTGTTGAGGAGAAATGGGTTTGTTTGATTAACATTTTGCTCGCGCATGTCAGTTTCAGCACAGTCATTTCAGTGGGGAAATGAAAAGAAGTGAGACTGAGGCTTTGTAAACGAGGAACATCTATCTATCTATCTATCTATCTATCTATCTATCTATCTATCTATCTATCTATCTATCTATCTATCTATCTA